>JBAKFZ010000083.1:0-47975 GCA_037355385.1 Saccharomycopsis sp. FM-2023a
AAAGGTGGTAAATTGAATCCACTATGACTATGATGAACTAATGAATGTAATGAAGTAGCAGACGATGATGTACTTTGAGAAAATAGATTGATGGATGAACTTGATGGGGAATTACTAAGTGAATGAGTATTACTCGAACAAGCAGTGTTGTAACCATTATAAAGTGAAGACGATGAAGGATTACTAGTAGTATTATTGTTGTTATTGAATTGATGATTCAAATAAGTAGTTGATTTTGAAGAATGGAAACCAGGTTTTGTATCAAAATTAGAGGGAGGAGGGAAATATGAATTGTTATTATTGATATTTGAATGATTATGAAAGATTTCTTGACCTGGAGAAGCCGGAAGTGAACGGAAAGCATTCAGATTATTTGACGATGATGAATTACTCATTGGTAATCCTTGATTAGGTAAGGGTAAATTTAACATAAATGGATAAATTGGATTCCCATTAAAATCCACACCAATTGGTTGTTGTTGCTTTTGAGGAGTTTGAGGAGAATGATTTAAACTAATACTTGATACACTGTTATGAAATCCATTAATCTCATTATTATCAAGAGTAATGATTTGCAGTTGTTGATGTTTCTTTCGACGACCATTTGGATTAGAATGTATTCTTGAATGTCTAGTTAACTCATCAGAACGAGAGAATCTTTTTGTACAACCAGGATGAGTACATGGATGAGGTTTTTCTCCAGTATGGGTTCTAATATGTCTAGTTTGATGTTCTAATCTATGGAAAGCTTTATCACACATTGGACATTTGTAAGGTCTATCACCTCCATCTGGTTTACCCACAATCTTAACGGAAGTAGAGGTAGATGGTTTCTTGCTGTTCATAATAATGGTATGGGATAAAATTAAAAAAAATGACTAACTAATTAAGATTAAACTGGGAAAATCTCAAGTTTTTATACCGTTTCTGATGATATCTGTGTCGGGTACGATAGGCGAAGTGACTGGTGACCACGGATTAATTGAAAATCAAATTTGGTTTGAATGGGATAAGTAAAAAGGAAAGAAAAGGGTAAAATCTATAAGTTGAAGAAAAACAACTAAACAAATTTACTCTCAAAAAGACGGAACTGAAGAGGTATTTATAAAAGAGAGAAAATTTTTTTTTTTTCCTGCTGTAAAAGTAATAAAAATTGCGAAATTTCTCACCTCATAAAATTCCGACCCAACCACCACTAATTTTTCCTTATAGTTTTTAATAATAAAATATTTTTATCAAATAACTAATAAGTCTTAGTAAATGTTTAGTGTTCTTAAAATATCATTTTACAAACTTAAAGATGTATTTTCAATGATATCTCGTAATTGATAATAACTGATAATGGTTTAGTAGGCGGAATCTTAAGGCTCAATTCCACTATTTTGTTTTAAAAGTAAAACAACATTTAAACTCCGGAGACCTAAAATTTTGACTGATTTTTAGTAATTAACAATTGTATTTTACAGTAATAACCCGGATCATTATAGAATAAATTGTAGTACGAATCGGTCATTTAATATTAGTTGTATAGTAGGGTTCAATTAATGTATACAATACAGTTAAGTTAATAATTTTAACTACAGTATTGTTATTATAGTATAAAAAGTGAAACTACGGGGTAACGTTTTATCATTATACAATTAAAAAAAAAAGGGCGAAGAATGTTGTGATGATGTGATGTGATATTCAAATATCCTTGCCGATGAAAGTCATTAATTTCGGTCAATGTAAAAGAATTATTAAATAAATAATTATAATGATTAATAATTTTAATGTACTGAAATGGCTTCGGAAAAATTCAAACCATAGCGTGGCGTGCATGCATGGGGTTGCATGGGGTATATTCTGGGGAGAAGTTTTTCCGGCCGTTGCTGATTGGTCAGTTATCTTTAAATGAGTGGAGGTGGGGCAAGCCAGCCGACGGGGAACGTGACCTGACTAATATCAATATCCCATAAAAGGCGTCGGAGTCACTTCCGACCGGAATAAATTTACCCCGTGGGGTTCTTATCTTGGATTATTTGTTAAAAATTGTTAGTTATATTACTATAGTCAATAAATATATTTACTGAAAAATCATTAAATCCAGGTAATCTATTCTTCGATAAAAATCAACTCTCTTTAAACATATATATATATACTTGTATCATTTATGATAGTTAATAATCAACTCACTCTTTATTTGATTTTTTTTCGGAAAAACTCTTAAAGCTTCCCGTCAATCCCTTAATGTCCCCAATTTTTTGTACAATTCATTACTTTTTTTGGTCTGGCTTTTGTTTATATTTTAGCCTTTTAATTTTATTCCAGTTACGAGATTCAATATTTCTTTGTTCGTAAAGATAAGTTAGTACTTCTGTCTTGTTTCAAATTGACAATTAATTAATTATACGATCGTATTATAAGCTATTACTAAAATCTAGACTCAAGATTTACGTTTAACAAAATAAGAAAAGTCTTTTCTTTGATCACGCGGAAAGACATGTGATCAGCACAAACACATCCGCACTATTAAAAAAAATTCATTCGCGGAATTCTCACACGGACACTGCGGATTTGCCTTACGCGATTATTTTGAAATGAATTGAAAAATAAAAAATATTGGCTTCATAATTATAATAAACAAAAACAATATTCATTTTCCAATTCAAAGTTTTTCTCAATTTTGAATTGTCCCAATGAAGAGATTGAGATCAAGGAATTCTTTAGGGGACACATCTCTTGATGACTCTATCATTGATGATACAAATAATGGTGGAGGGAGAAAAAAAAATAATAAGGCTTCTCCCATAGTTAAACGCAGATTAAGATCAAAAGATCAAGAAGACTCAATAAGTAGTGACAAAACTAAAGTATTCAATGATTCAATAACAAAAACAACAACAAATGGTCGTGGTTTCAAAAGGTTAAAATTAAAATATTATGGTCCTCGTCAAAGTATAACTCATCCTGATCATGTCATTAAACCAAATTTTTCAAATTTAGAAGAATATTTGAACTCCTTCAAATTTTTCCAAGATGATGAATTCACAAATTCTGAATATGAGGATAAAATTGAAGAAGAGTCACAATTAGTTAAAAAAATTAGAACCGCAATTCAAAACAAGGTTTTACAAATTGATCCAGTCAATTTTAAAATAGTGAAACGTCCAAAACCAAAACCTTTTGTTGATCCATTTAAAACAATATTGACCCATCATGATCATCTATTAAGTCAAGGGATGACTTTATCAAAAATTTTTGAAGATGGTAGAAAAGCAAAAATCAATAGAACCAAAAAAATCAATAACATGATTGAAACTCATTTTAAAAGATTAGCTGGTGAAGCCGATAGAGAAATCAAAGAACATGATAAAAAAATGAAAAGATTAGCGAGAGATACTGGAGCTTTAGTTAAAAAACGTTGGAAAGAAGTTGAAAAAGCTTATAAAATCATTGTTGATAAACGTAAAGAATTAGAGAAAATTGAAGAAGGTAAAAAAACCATGAATAGAATGGTTATGAATAGTAGTTTAAGAGCAGTTGGACATGCTATTAGTGGAGGGAATTCAAATCATGATAAAAACGATTCAGATTCAAGTGAAAGTGAAAGTGATGTTGACGATTCAGAGATTGAAAAAAATGATGGATCAGAAAGTTCAAATGATGAACTAAAACCGGAAATCGATAAGAAAGTGAACGAAGATGATGACTCAAAATTAACCCAAGAACAACTTCGACAAAAATATTCATTTTTGAATAATTATGAAATTGAAAAAAATGAATCAGATTCAGAGGAAGAAGAAGGAAGTGAATTAGAAGGGGAAAAAAGTCAAACTGCAGACAATGATGAAGAAATAATTACTGATGCCGATCGTGAAAGGTATAAAACTCTTCAGCAAGAAGATCATGCTTCTTTATTAGATAGTGATGAATTTTTAAGTGATTCTGATGATGAAAGTGATGAGTCTGATGATGAAGAGTCTGAAGAAGAAGAAGAAGAAGAATCAAATAATGGTTTAGCTTCATTATTCGGTCAAACCATTACTAAAGATGAAAGTGACGATGAAGAAATGAAAATTGAAGAAGAAGAAACTTATTTATCAGATAGTGAAGGAAAAATTGATTTAAAATCAGATAGTGAAGAGAAAATTAATTCAAAATCGAATAATGAAAAAATTGATTTAAAATCAAATAACAAAGAAGAATCAAATTGTACTGAAATCAAAACTAATGGAAAAACTCCTGAAATCAAATCAAAACAAGAAGATAGTTCTGCTTCTATTCCTGATGTCCCTTATCCGCCATTATTGAAAGGTCAGTTAAGAATCTATCAAAAACAAGGTCTAAATTGGTTAGCTAATTTATACAATAATAACACTAATGGAATTTTGGCTGATGAAATGGGATTAGGTAAAACAATTCAAACCATTTCATTAATCTGTTGGCTTGCTTGTGAAAAACAAAATTGGGGTCCTCATTTAATTGTGGTTCCTACTTCAGTAATGCTTAATTGGGAAATGGAATTTAAAAGATTTGCTCCAGGTTTTAAAATTTTAACTTATTATGGTAATCCCCAACAACGTAAAGAAAAAAGAAGAGGCTGGAATAAACCAAATTCTTTCCATGTTTGTATTACTTCTTATCAACTTGTTCTTCATGATAATCAATCATTTAAAAGAAGAAAATGGGAATATATGATTTTAGATGAAGCTCATAATATTAAAAATTTCAGAACTGCAAGATGGCAAGCATTATTAAATTTTAACACCAATAGAAGATTATTATTAACTGGTACCCCATTACAAAATAATTTGGCAGAATTATGGTCATTATTATATTTTTTGATGCCATCAGCTAAGAATGTTTCAAATATGCCAGAAGGGTTTGCATCATTAGAAGATTTTCAACAATGGTTTGGTAGACCAGTTGATAAAATTATTGAGGGTGGATCATTTGAAGCGGATTTCGAAACCAAAGAAACAATTTCAAAATTACATAAAGTTTTAAGACCTTATTTATTGAGAAGATTGAAAATTGATGTGGAAACTCAAATGCCCCTAAAATATGAACATATTGTTTATTGTCGACTTTCAAAAAGACAAAGGTTTCTTTATGATGATTTTATGTCCAGAGCTCAAACAAAAGAAACTTTGGCCAGTGGAAATTTTTTATCGATTATTAATTGTTTAATGCAACTTCGAAAAGTTTGTAATCATCCAGATTTATTTGAAGTTAGACCAATTTTAACCTCATTTGTCATAAACAATTCATTACCAGGAGTTTATAATAAAAATATTCCAAACTATTTGAAAAATTTATTGAATAAAGATATTAATTTGGAATTATTAGGTTATATTTTTACCAACAATGAAAACAACTCAACTCATGATTTTGAATCAATAAAAAAGTTAAGCGCCAAAAAGTTTTTAATGAAAGATGTTGAAAAATTAAAAGATTTATTATTAAAACCAATTGATCCAAATTATGAGGATATTAATGAATTTTACAAATATTTCAAATACATTGAACAAAATGATGCTTTGGATCATTCAACGCAAACAGTTTATATTAATGATTTGAGATGTTCCAAAAAACCAATTTATGGAGAAAATTTGTTAAAACTTTTAAATGTCAAAAACTTTTTCAATGATGCTGAATTTTATTTGAGAAAAGATAATAGAGTTTTAAACGATTTGATAAAACCATTGAGCACCAGAATTTTAACGGTTAAAGAATCAGTTGATAATTTTGCCTTTATTACTCCATCAGTAGTTACATTAGATTATAAAAATCAATTAATTCCCAAACCAATAATTTCCAAAATTCAAGAAGTTAATAATGATTTTTTTTCCAAAAATTCTTTACATGAAGCACAAATGAAACTATCAATTCAATTTCCTGATAAAAATTTATTGCTTTATGACTCTGGTAAATTACAAAAATTAGCAAAATTATTGTATGAATTAAAAAGTAAAGGTCACAGAGCTTTGATTTTTACCCAAATGACCAAAGTTTTGGATATTCTCGAGAAATTTTTAAATAATCTAGGTTATTTATATCTGAGATTAGACGGAGCAACCAAAATTGAAGATCGACAAATTTTAACCGAAAGATTCAATAGAGATTCAAGAATTACTTGTTTTATATTATCCACTAGATCAGGTGGTTTGGGGATTAATTTAACTGGAGCCGACACGGTGATATTTTATGATAATGATTGGAATCCGGCAATGGATAAACAATGTCAAGACAGATGTCATAGAATTGGTCAAACAAGAGATGTTCATATTTATAGATTTGTTAGTGAATTTACAATCGAAGAGAACATTATGAGAAAATCTAATTACAAGAGAAAATTAGATAATGTGGTTATTCAAGAAGGTGATTTTACCACTGATTATTTTGGTAAATTAACCTTGAATGATATTTTGGGTACCGAAATTTCCAAGGATGCCTCAAATGATAAGTTGTTAATGACCAATGGTAATATTGATACTTTGGCTCAAGCAGAAGACGCTGAAGATGCAGCGGCTGCAAAAGAAGCAATCAAAGAAACTGAATTAGATGATGAGGATTTTGATGAAGTTAATAAATCAAAGACTGCCACTCCAGGACCAATTAAAGAGAAAAGTGTTTCCTTTGCTCCAATTGAGAATGACAATAATGATAATAATGATGTTAATGATGATGTTAATGAAGAAGATGAGGAGCAAGATGATGGAATTGGTCATGTTGATGAATACATGCTTCGCTTTATCGAAGAAGGGTTTTATTTTTAAAAATTTGTATATTATATAAAAATTTCATTTACATTGAATGTTTAATACTTGTTTATTTACATGTATGATTATAACTATAAATCTTTAATACTAATGATCCCACTATTGTTTTCCAAAACACGATTGTCAAAAAGTTTATCATTTTCAACAGCCAATTCTAATTGGTTATCCAACCTAGAGACTTTTGTCTTGAAACTTTTAGAGTAATTATCTTGATAATGTTTACGAATCTCAAGCAACTTGTTATTTTCCTTTGTCAAATACCCGTTTTCTTCGCTGTAGTATTCAATATCCTTACGACGGGTGGGTCTAGGAGTCAATGGAACTCTTCCGTATTTCTTCAAGAACCAATTTGGATTAAGATGGGCTCTAAGACTCAACTTTGTGAAGAACCTTGCAGTAAAATCTCCACCATTCGCCTTGATGGCCTCAATTGCGTCCTTTGAGGCTCTAGTGGCTTCAACTTTTAAATTGGGGACTTTGAAAAAATCTTTACCATTACCTAAGATCTTGACCCCGTCGTGGATATTGCCAGTTATTAATCCAAGTTCTTTCATTTTCTTCATTGTCAAGGTTTCATTTTCGTCTAGTTTAAGTTTCCCTTCATTAAAGAATCTTTGAATTTTCTGCAAATTTAATTCTGTTAATTTCAATGAAGTTACTGGATGGAACCCAATTTTGGGGAATAGTTTGAAAATTGGGGTTTGCCCCCCTTCGAACCAGGACTTGACCGAGCTTCGGGCCTTTTGACCCTTTTGACCTCTGCCAGAGGTCTTACCATGACCACTGGATGGACCTCTACCGAGTCTTTTGAATTTTTTGGTGGACTCAAACGAGGGTTTTAAGTTTCCTAACATGGATACTTGTCTGGTGAATAGCCATGTTGTGGATCTGGCAAACACTTTGTTTTGAAGATACAAAAACATGATTGTGTTTGAATTTTAATATAAAAATTGTGTGTTTTCAATTAGTTTGAAAATTGATGAAAAAATTTGATTTTTTTGAAAATCTCCAAGGGTTATGAGCCCATGTATTATTGCTAACTTTAACTCCACAGTTTCTATTTTATTCAAGTTACTTCTTCTCTTTAGTTACTTTCTTTTACAACTCTATAACAATTCAATATTTACAATGCACGTTCTTTTGACTAACGACGACGGTCCTCCAAACGACATTGCCAGTCCATATGTCCGTTTCCTTGTGGATGCCATTGAGAAATACACTGATTGGGACTTGAGTATTGTTGTCCCCGATGTTCAACGTTCTTGGATTGGTAAAGCTCATTTTGCTGGTAAAGAATTGACTGCTTCATTCATTTACCCCAACACTAACTCAAACTCATTTAATGGTCCATTCCCATTACCCAATAATAACAATTACAAAAAACTCAAAGAATGGGCTTTGATTGATGGTACTCCAGCTTCTTGTGCAGATATTGGAATTCATCATTTATATCAAGAGAAAGGCCCCGTTGATTTAGTCATTTCGGGTCCTAATGTTGGGAAAAACGCCACTGCTACTTATATCTTATCCTCAGGAACCATTGGGGCCGCACTTGAGGGAGCCATCCAGGGTAAAAAATCAATTGGACTTTCTTATGGTTATATCAACAAAAACGTCAAGGATGAAATTCTCATCAAAGCCGCAGAAATCTCCATCAAATTGATTGATCATTTGTATAAGAACTGGAATGACAAGATCGATTTGTACTCAATTAATATCCCACTAATTGATTCATTATTGATTAAAAACCAAACTAAAATCTTCTACACACCAATCTTACAAAACCGCTGGATCTCCATCTTCAAAAATGACAATGAGAACTTGAACAAGTCTATGGACACCGTCGATATTGTGGATGCCACCACCAGTAACAAGATCCAATTCAAGTGGAATCCTAATTTCGATCACGTTCATAAGTCAATCAATAGTTCCAGTGGTTTAAATGATGGGAAAGTCTTGGAAGATGGAAATATTAGTGTCACACCATTAAAAGCATCATTCAAAGATTTGGAAATTAATGAAGAAATCAAATTGGATGTTTAAAGCATTACAGGAGCTGTATAAGATAATCATATATTTTAAAAAAATAATCAAACAAATGAATTGTAATTATCACCAAATTTCGAAAATAATAAATCTTCAATGGCGTATAATGGAGATTCAGTTTCGTCAATTACAAAATCATAATCTTTTGGTTTGCTTAATTTTTTTAATTTTTTTTCATTATCCCCATTTTCACCCGTAAATAATCCCATTTTATCAATCATTAAATATTGCAAGAAATTCCATTCTTCATCATTAAGTAAACAAGAATCCATAGTTCTGGATATTTCTTCTTTATTCAAATTAAATCCAATAAAAACAATTTCATTACTGGCATCCCCAAATTCTTTTTCAGAAATTTCTTTGGTGTCTTCTTCTTCAAGTCCTAATTGTTCACAAATTCCTTGGAAATCTTTTTTAGTTAAATGAATATTTGATAAATCTGGTTCTTCTTCTAATTCTTCATTAATATCAATTCCTGCTTTAATTTTTTTGAAAAGATCAACTAATGGGGTTAAAAATGGTAAGGTAAATTGATTAAACCATTGACCGGATGCTTGAAATTTAATCAACTGTCCTGATCCTCCTAATTCACATTTTTGAATTAAACTATCAGCTAACCAAATAAAACCTTTAAGTCTAATAACATCTTTGAAAATCGATGATTTTTTATTTTTGATTAATTGTTCATGACTAGGTTTTGGGAAATCATTGTCTAACATTTCAACTTCAGTTTTAACTTTTTTTGGTGGTGAATGATTATTAGGTAAAGCAGGATCAGGTCTTTTTGAGCCAGCAAAAACGTTTTCATCGTTATCATCATCATCTTCTTCTTCTTCTTCTTCGTCATCTTCTTCTTCGTCATCTTCTTCTTCATGTTCACCTGATTTAATGAGCAAATATTTATCTCGAAGTAATCTATTCAATCTACCTGGATGGAAAGGTCTATCAGATTTATAAATAAATGAATTAATTCCGTACTTCTTAATATGATTATCTTCATCATGATCATGATCACATTTTTCTCCTGGTTTATGATTATGTCCTGAATGATCGTGTTCATGGTCATAATCGTGGTGATGATCTTCTTTTGATTTTTGGAAATCTTCATCCAAATCATCAATAGATTTAACCCAACTTGACATTTTTTTAACTCTTTCAAAACTAAAAAATTTAGTATTCAATAAAGATTTCAAATCAACTTTACAATAATCAGTTTTGATAACTTTAGCCTTTGGATTTAAAGTTTTGATGATTCCATCAATTTTTTCAAGAATTGAATCATCTTTGATCTCACTAACTTTATTAACCAAAATAACATCCGCAAATTCAACTTGTTGGATTAATAAATCAGTAATTGAAGAATTTGGTGATTGGATTTCTGATCCTTCCAATGCTGTTACATCAGAAGTTGTGGCTAATTCAAAAGATTCATAATTAGTTAAAAAATTAAAAGCATCAATCACCGTTACCGCGGTATCTAATTCAGCAATTTTATGGATTCCTCCTAATTTAATAACTTGTTGAATGATTCCAAAAGCTTCCTTAGTATCAAGATTTGAAAAAATTTCTTCGGCTGTAGCTTCGCCATTTTTGATTGATTCAACTTGATTCATATAAGTATTCAACAAACTAGCAGAAAATTCTTCAGTAAAAGTTTGAGCAATAGACATTGGTTCAGAAAGTCCGGAAGTTTCAATTAAAATATATTGAAATTTACCAGAATAAGCCAAATTAATCAATTGACCAACCAAATCTGATCTTAAAGTACAACAAGCACAACCATTTTCTAATTGAACAATTTTTTCTTTGGTTTGATTAATATTAAAATCTTTATTTTGTACTAATTTAGCATCAATATTAACAGAAGCAAGATCATTAATAATAACCGCAATCTTTAATCCATGATCACCTTCAAGAATATGTTTTAACAAAGTGGTTTTCCCACTTCCTAAGAATCCCGACAAAAGTGTAACGGGAATAGGAGAACTAGGAACATCAATTGGCACAGTTTCAGACATTATCGTTGAACGTTGTTATTAAAGGTTTCACGTTGACAAAAAAAAAAGTTTTAATAGAATTTCTGGATCTTTCAAATTTAAGGACTGGTCATGTGATTTTGCAAACTATGGTAGTTATTCTTTAAATATGTCTGTAATTGTTAAGACTTGAATTCTTGGGAATATTAGATTATTCAACATAGCTATTTCATTTTTTTCTGAGGAATTTGTCAAGGTGAAAATTTTTTGAATGAGAGTTTGGCCAATAATCATGCATAGGAAGTTTTAATAAAATTCTTGCAATGAACAGCAGAAAATTGTGACCCAGCGACTTTCTAAAGTTGATTTTTGATTCCAGAAATAAAATTCAAATTATTCTCGAAAGTCAATGTTGTTAATTTGACTTTACTGTGGGGAGGTGCTAAGTATGTCAAAACTTGACGTGCATAATTGGAGTTCATAAATTATAAACTTGTCTTTTAATAACAAATTTCATAAAAACATTCTTTCGCTATTCATGAACTTTGAAAGACTTTTAAATCTACGAAAATTTCTTCACATAATAACAAATGTATCCAAAAAATACATGAAATTATATTGACACTATGTACAAACTATATTACATTACAAAATCCTTCATTATTTATCAATCCCCAATTTCTTCTTAATAGACTCAGGTAATTTTTCAAATTCAATATCATTGGGATTACCAATCTTCACTGCTTCTCCTTTTGCGGAAAGAATATCTTCAATGGTGATTCTCGTATCGCTAAAGATCTTCAAATGATCCGCAATCAAATGTCTGTTATGACAACCGGGACATTCAATCAACACCGTGCCTTTAGTATAGGCTTGTTTGGACATGATATGGGTGGATCTTTCATCACATTTCTTGCAAGTGAAGGATATCATTAGTTGTTGAGGAATTTGCCCAATAGAAGTGTTTCCTTGATTTAATTTCACGTCTTTTGATTCCTCCGGACTGGTGTTTGAAGAGGAATTTATAGAAAATTTGATAGTTTCATTTTTCTCATTTCTTGAAGTTAATGAAGAATGAAAGTTGTTTTTAAAAACGATTGGTTGATATAATTTTTGAAAAGAGATTTTGTTTCGTTGACATTTGATAAGATTAGAAGCCAACTTCTTAGCACCCCTTTTTAACATAAGAGCCGCTGACATTTTGGAATGAGATACCTAATGAGTTTTTGGCAATTTTGATAATATAAATTTCAAGTCTGGAATTTTCTACTTTTTTTTTCTTTCACATCAAGGCTCATGGGTTGGTTTGAAGCGCGTTACTGAAATAAGTGAAGAGCAAATAACAAAAGTTAAGAAAAGAAGTTGTTGAAGGATAAACAGATATAAAAAATTAAACTCATTGATTTGTTAGTGAAGTCTGTAGTCCATAAACCGTAGTCAACGATAAAACATAGTTATTTGTGTAATAAAATTTCATAAGGCTTACCAAATAGATATTGATTAACTTTCTTTCATAATGGTAGACTGCGACTCAAATTTACAAAATAATAACCATAACATACTAAATTTATAAATAAAATAAAGAAAGAAAGCAAAAGCATCTAAACAAACAAATAAGTGTTTTCTTCCACCCCGAGATAAATCTTTGCATCTTCTTCTAATGAAGAGCAAGCAGCCATGATTTGAGGAAGATCGACATTGACTTTTTGTTGAATATATTGAAGAGGAACCCCGTCTGGCATTGAAGGAGTATTATCCTTAATAACTTTAAGAATTTTACTATTGACGTCTGTTTCTTCAGAAGCAGGATTAGAAACAAATAAATTATTCATTTCAGCTTTAGGTTTAATACCAACCCCTTGAGCTTCCACGTGTACTTGAATTGCACTTAAGTAATGATAAAGAACTTCATTATAATCTTTGATCAATCTGTACGTTGGATGTTGAATGGTTTTTTTTTCGTTGAATTGTTTTAAAGCTCCAGTCACATAAACATACTTGTGAAGTTGCAAATCGGTCTCATCATCACTATCTTTCATTTCTTTATCTCCATCATCGTTTTCAGGGCTTGTTGATTCATTAAGCCAATATCTGAACTCAAATTCTCCCGTACCGTCTTCAACTTTAACAACAACATTCGAAGTATTATCAACCGTTCCTCTAACAATCCCCACAAAGGAAACCAAGTTCAATTCCACGTTATTCACATAATATGGACCATCGGCATCTCCTTGCTGAGTGGCTTCGTTGATTTGTTTGATCGTGACTGGAGTTATACTATTACTTCTAGCATAATTTCTTCCTTGCGATGATTCATCTCCATTGGAAGTGATATTACGGGAAAATCCTCCATCATTATCACCAGTTGGATTATAACCCTGATATCCTGACATTCTGATTTTAAATAAGTATATTTGTCGTAAAGTTGTGGCAAGCGATGAGATGAAATTATTTTTGAAGATTTTACGCGTCTTGTTTTCATTTTTTTACGCGTCTTTTATGAAACATCCGCACACCAGTGGCAAAACCCCAAACATATCATGAGTTTTTGAATGTTTCTGACGAAATTTTTAATAAATATTGATGACTATTGATAAATTTTTGATCGTTTTGCTGAAAAATCATTCTCTGAATCTTTTCATGAATTGCCTTTTCTACACAGTATAGTTTCACAATATCATAAATTGAAAAGTTAAAAATTAAAAATTGTTTATACAAATTTTTATCATAACTAGGTATTAAACGTCTTCAAAATCATCAAAATCTTCATCATCAATGTCCACAACTTCATCTTCATCGTCATTTCCTTCTGCTTGAGCTTCTTTCAATTTCTCATAATAAGCTGCCAATTCATCTTCTTCTTTAGTAGTTTTATTGTTTGTAGTTGTAATATTGGCTGATTCATTAGTTTGTGTATTGATAGCTGATCCCTCACTGGAAGTCTTCATTTTAGCGTCTTCATCATTATCATCAGAAGATTTTTCATCTTCTAATTTACCCAAAGAAGATTTCCCAACTGTGGATTCTTGATACCAACTTGGCAAAGCATTTTGTTCTGCTTTGGCCACTTTTTGTTTCATACTTTCTTCTTGTTTTCTAGCTTCATCTTCATTATCTCCAGCAATATTGACTCTAATAGTAGTAGATTCCACTTTAGCTTTGTTTTGCATTGAATTATATGAATTATTATCAAACATGGTTTCCGATTTATTGATTTTGGTGTATAAAGCAAGACTTCCGTCACTGGCAGGTACTCTTGCAAGAAAACATGATTCTATATTATTATCTTCAAGTAATGGTATTTCATCGATTTTTTTCAACCATTGTAAAATGGGATCTAATTGTCCCTTTAATTTAATTGATCTTTCATGTTTAACTTTCAATTTCTCAGAAAAATCATCTTCAATCACTGGAGTATTACAAATATTACAATAAGCTTCTGTAAAATCATCGTTAAATAAACTTTGAATATCTAATTCACTGAATTTTTTTTTGCAGGTTGGACATATGAAACCTTTTTCATTGATTTTACTTAACTCACTATCTATTGATCTAACAATATTATCAACTTTCCATTTTACGGCATCAATGGCAAGTGAATGATGAATATAATAGTAAATTCTAGTAATATGTCTTTGAAAAGCAAATTTATCTTTATCTTCTCCATCTGGTGCTTCTTTTTCTCGCTCTTTTTCTCTTTCTCGATCTGAATCTCTATTAGGAATGGGTTCTCTTTGTTTGAATTCTGTAACCAATCGATCTTCAACTAGTTTTGAACATATTACTCGTAATTCTTTTGGTTGAATATTTAATAACGCCCTCAAATCATCATCAGACAACACTTTATGCCATAACAATGCCTCAAGCACAAGAATCAGAGGACTCCCATAAAATCCGCGAGCAGTGATCCGGATCAACGAACTGATGGCCTCATCCTGGTTCACTGACATTGCAACAAGATGGAAAGTGATGGGATAAGTTGATTTTTGTCAGCATTTCAAGATATAATTATGAATGAAAGGAAATAAAAATTGGTCAGCTGACCAAAACAAAGCAAAATCAAAAGCAAAACAAGGACCATCGACTTTGTACTAGCTCTTTATCCCCTCTGAATTGCCTTCTTTGCCATGACGCGGTTGGAAACTTATCTCCATCCGTTTGATATCGAACAGCTTTGTCAGTATATCACCTACTTTGCGTCACACAATACGGTCTCGGGGATCAGAAAGCCTAGGGTGGAAGTGGTTGACAGGACTCCAGGTATAGATGACGCTTTGGTATTTGATCGAGAAATCGTTTTTACTAATGAATCATTGGTGGTGCCTGATGGGTTCATGGTTTTTTTAGAAGATTTGTACAAAAACCTTGATAAGAACATTCCTAAAGCTTTTGGATGTGAATATGATGAGCAATTACAAGAATATAAAATCACCATTAATGATCTACTAGTTAAAGATTTGAATCAAAGAAATGAAACTTATCAGAAAAGAGTGAGCATTGGGCGAAAAAAAAGAAAGAAAATTTTCAAAACTAAACCTAAGGATAATAGTTTAACTTATCAAAATATTACCATCCCAGTATCAGATCAAAATAAATATCAATTAGTAATGGAAAAAAAGTTCCGAGCAGAAACTTTTGATGTGATGACTTTAAATTTGACCCAATTTGAAGATCTCAAACTACGAGATGATATCATTAAAGAAATCAAATTTTTCAATTTTTCTCCAAAAGAACTAGAGACCAATAGTTCTTTGTTATTTCATAATCCTTCGTTAACTTGTCATTTTTCTGCCAAAGATTCTCGTTTATCAATAAGTCTACATTACTCATTGGCAGTATTAAGATTTTTTGAAGCCAAAAATACTATTTCTTCATTAAATATTTCCAAATTGAAAACGGTATTGTTCGATGAGTCTCGAGATAATACGCTTTATTATTCTTGCCCTACTTATTATCAACTTGGTTATGAATTTTTAAATGAATGGAATGCAGTTTCTGGAGACAACATGACTATTGAAGCATTTGAAGAGAATTTTTATGCATATTCTAAAGAAACTACTATTAGAACGAAATTGAGTGATAAAATTGAAGATGTTTTATCAAAAATCAAAAATCCGGGGAGTAAGTTGTTCTATAACTTATTAACAGAATATGCTTCACGATTAAGAGCGCCTGTACTGCTTAATCATATTAAAACTGGAAGTGTTATGAAAAAAAGTGAAAAAAATTCCCTTCTGGTTCCTGGATTGAATACTTCATTATTTAATTTTCAAGCAAAAACTTTACTATGGTGTCTTGATAAAGAAAATGTGGATTATGATTTTCAAACTAAACAAGTGAAAAATAGAGCTTTGTTTCAAATGGAATGTTTCAAAATAGTAAAAGGCGATGAATGTCTATATAATTATAATTACTTATCAAAGAAAATGGACAAAGTGGTTTTTGGCTGGGTTAGGTTAGTTACTAATCAAGAGTATATTTATGATTATGAATTCGAAATCATTGAAAATGCTGGTTTTTTTGAGAAATTGGCCCCAAAAAGTGTTTACTGGTTCAATAAATACACCGGAAATTTAATCTCTACTAAAGCAGTCTTAGAATATTTTATGGAATATTGCACTGATGTTTTACCAGATTTTACTGATCCTTCATTAGTTGTGAGTAACAGAAACAAGACTTTCAAACCCTCTTGTTATGCTCAAAATCTATTATCTGAGGAAATGGGATTGGGGAAAACCATCGAATTAATGTCTTTGGTATTAAGTAATCCAAGAAAAGATTTCAAAAGGGTTTATACTTCAGAATCTCATCATGGTACACTTATTGATGGTGCTAATTATGTTCATGATTTGATCTTAAATAGGGACGTTTTGAAAACTAAAACTACTTTGATTGTTTGTCCGGAATCAATTTTTAGTCAATGGAATCAAGAAATAACGAAATTTGCTCCATCTCTAAAAATTCTTCTCTACAGAGGTCATAATGAATTCTATAATGAATTACAAAAAAAAGATAAACTCAAAGAATCATTAAGAAATAAAAAAACTCATAAGAAAAAAATGAAATTTGTGGTTTCTCTAAAATATGATCCGGGAAAAATTGGTAATAATGATCTAGAAGTTAGTTCCATGATGGGGTTATTATTGAATTTTAATACTTTTGGTCCAACGACCACCAAAGATTTAGATCTAGTTACTTTGGTAGATAGTCAAAGAGAAGCACTTAATTTAACCAAATTTAAAGTTGAGAAAAATGTCAGAATTAAATTTACTTCCCTTGGTGATAATTTATGCGAAACCATTGCCATTCAAGGAATTGACAATCCTCCAAAAATTAAAAAGGATCATGAAATTTTTTCCTATACCGATATTGAGTATATGTTCAATAATAATACGGTGATGAATCTTGATCCAAAACATAAAAGAGTAGCTTATGAATTATCCCAATATGACATTATTGTTGCTTCTTATCAAACCATTACTAGAGAAATGCATTATGCAAAGTTTAATCCTGATAGTAGACCCACGAGAACGACTCTGGGGCTACAAAACTATCATGACGATGAATTTTATGATGAAGGACCAAAAGATGAGGAATTTTTCGATGAAGGAATTAGATTAACCAACAAGAGACATGATTATTCATCCCCCTTAGTTTTATTGCAATTTTGGAGGATTATTCTCGATGAAGTACAAATGGTGTCTTCTCTGGTAACTAATGCAGCCAAAACTTGCAAAATTTTTTCAAGATGTCATTCTTGGGGAATTTCTGGAACTCCGATCAAAAAAGATTTAGGAGATATCATGTCATATATGAATTTTTTAAGAATTGAACCGTTCAATGAAAACACCATTGTTTCTAATAGTACGATTTATACTAATTCTAAAGGAGATAAAGCCTGGGATTTATTGGTTAACTATAATGGAGATTTAAAATTGCCAAATGACACTGGAGCTTCAATTGATTTCTTAAAAATGATTACTAATTTATCCATTAGGCACGATAAAACCATGGTCAAACATGATATTAATTTACCCAAACAGAGAAGAGTTTTATTAACTGCAGAGTTCACCCCTGTGGAACAAGATAATTACTCTATGATTTTTAAAAAATTTTTGGAAGAAGCCGGATTGAATGAAAAAGGAGAGCCAGTAAACAATAACTTTCAAATCAATTATCCACTAATGAGAAAATATTTATCAATTTTGAGAAAAACTTGTAATTATATTGATTTAACAAAGGGAAATAGTAATAGTGGAAATAAATATTATAAACCTAGTTTTGAAATAACCACCATGGTTAATATTTTAGATCGTTTTATTGAAGAATCATATGGTAATATCAATGATACGGAAAGAAAAAATATAGGATTGTATTGTGAATTAGCGGAAATTTACGAGAAAAAGAAAGATCCTTACAAGTTTAAAGAAACTTTGTATAAATATTTACCAATGGTTGAATCAAAAGTCCAATTAGTTCAAGAGGAAATTGATAAAGATAAACTTTTTAAGAAAAATTTGGAAGATGATGAAATTGAAGATGAATTCCGAAAAGCAAAGAGGGCAAGATTTAAAACTTGGATGGAATATCTCCATAAATTTTTATTTTTTTTAGGAAATGCTTATTTTCAAATTTCCGAATTGTATAAGGATTTTGAAGACTTAAGTGAAGAAGAATTGAATGAAAAACTGGAAAAAACTTTCGAATTGTATAATAAGTCTCAGTATCCGATCGATGAAGATGATTTAAGAGATCAAAAATTATATTCTAATATGGAGAAATATTTGAAAAATAAAGTTCTTGAAGATTCATATTATAAAAAAGCGGAACAGTTGAGAAATAAATTGTTGATTAGTTATTCCAGTAAAGCTTTGGCAAGTATTGGAATTTTGAAAAAGTCTCAAAAGAAATTTTTGGATAAAATTGGTGTTAAAAAAATTGCTCCACCAAATTTGAAAAAAGTTGAACAAAAAGATTTAAAAATTTTATATTTCAAACTTTTTAAAGTTGTTGAACAATTAGACATACAAAGTGACTTGATTAATAATTGGCTTAATGATTTACAAGAAGTTTTATGTACACCATTGTTAAAAGAAGATCATGATGGAGGAAAAGAATATGAGAAAACCATTATTGGTCAAGAAAAAGCAGTTTTTTTATTGTCAGTGGTGGAATTATCAATCAAATATAGAGGTGCTTGTTTGAACGGAATTACCAAAGAAACTTTAGATAATGACTTTTCTTTGCAACACATTGAATCAATGCTTAGCAAACCAATCTTTGATGCTGAAGTTGGAATAGAAAAAAAGAAGAAGAAAGACGAGGAAGAAATTACTATTGAAGAAAAAGCTTTAAAAGAATATAAGACCAAAATATTCACTGAAATGAAAGAATCAAGACCTTTAGTGGCTCAAGAGGATGGTAGTGGACTTGAATATAATTTGAAAAATTTGTTGGAGACAATTAAATCATGGGATGATAAAAGATTCACTGAACATGAAATTGTAGCCATGGAAACTACTATTGAAGAATTAACGGATTTATTAAAGGATCAAAATTATTCAACCCAAGATTTCAGGAAAAAAATTATTCCACTGTTCAATAATGTTTATAATGAGAAAGCTGTTTACTATAAACAATTACAAGCGATTTCTGATACAGTGGAAAGTACGGATTTTAATAAGTATTTAAATGCTTATAGGCATATATTTGATTATGCGGATTCACTTGATGAATTAAATTTTGAAAGTTTGAAAAAATTTTTAACTCGGGTTGAAAATAAAACGATTACTGATGAATTAAGGAAAAATAATTTGAAAATCTCTCAAGCTAATAGTCGACTAATGTATTTGAAAACATTAAAAGATGAAGGTCAAGAAGAAAAAGATATGATTTGTATTATTTGTCAAACAGGAATTTTAAAAGGGGTTTTGTTAGAGTGTGGACATCGATATTGTCGAGAATGTATCAATGATTGGTTCAAATCTGGAAATCCAACTTGTCCATTATGTAAATCCAGAGCTAATAAAAACAGCATTTATGATTTTACTTTCACTAGAGAAAATCTAAAGGTTGGATTAATTGAAGAATCATCTAAGGTTAATGCTAGTGAAAGTTCATTCAATACCAATTTAACTATAAGTAAAAGGAAAAAATTCTCATTTTATGAACCACTTAATGATACTCAATACTCAAAAATCAGTGAAATGATTCTTGAATCTGGTAATAAATTTGGAGCAAAAATCAATGCAATTTTAAAGTTAATTAAATGGTTACAACAAAATCAAGAATTAGATGTCCAAATTGTGATTTTTTCTCAATGGGAAGAATTTTTGAGAATTTTGGCTTTAGCATTAAGTGAAAACCAAATCAAATATCTCGGATATCTGAAAGTGAATAAAAATTCAAAGTTTCCAAGAAGTTATAGAGCCACTTCTAGTGATGTTAATAATTTCAAATATGATTCTTCTTATACTTGTTTTTTATTAAATGCTCAACAACAAGCCGCTGGATTAACTTTAGTTAATGCAACTCATGTGATCTTATGTGAACCATTAGTCAATACAGCGCTTGAACTTCAAGCAATTAATAGAATTCATAGAATTGGCCAACGATTTGAAACGACGGTTTGGATGTTAGGAATTGCGGGGACTGTTGAGGAAAGTGTTATTAATTTATCAACGAAAAAAAGATTAAATCAATTATCAGAAATTAGAGATAATTCATTATCAAAACATTATGCGGAAATTGTTAATAATCCATTAGGAGTTAGTTCACAAAATGAACCAATTTCAAAATTTGATTTGGAAGACAATCAATTTGTGGCCGATAGTATTGATTTAACAAGAGAAACTGATAAATTAATGGATAAATCTGGGGGTGAATTGGTTTCACATGATGAATTATGGGATTCATTTTTTAGTACTTCTTAGTTTTTCTGTATTATATATTTACAATTTGTTATTTATTATTAAAGGTTTTAGTTACTGTTTTTTCGTATAGTAGTTTATATCCAGATTGTAGATATTAGGTCGAAAAAGGTTTCTCTTTCCCACGATGGAAATTTTAATCAAATGGAGAAGTTATTAATTGTTGATAGATTAATGGAATACGAAAGCCATTCTTTGCTTTTATACAAAATGCAACTCTTGCTCTTGCAATTATAATCGTGTTCATATAAATGTCCTCCAAAAACAAATAACTAACAATAGCTAATATATCCAAACTCCCAAAATTTAATAACTTATCAGGTCATTCTCTGATGTATTTTATAAAGCAAACCTACTTTTTCAACTTCAATAATACTGCAAACTTATTTGGACGGAGAAGAGTACTTGAAACGACTTATCATTAAAGACAATGATAATAATGGGCTTTTAGAAAGCTTCACTAAATATTGTAGGTTATTTGCTCAAAGTAAGAATCTACACAATTTTGATGAGAAGGTCAGTACTTACTTTTAAGTATATAAAATAGCATCCTTGAAATCAGTAAACATTTAACAAGGAATTTCACTTCCATCAATGATGTAATCAGCTTGTTGAATAATATCCTCCCAAAAAGTTTCATCTTCATACTCTGGTTTCCAGCCAATTTTTCTGGATAAGTCTGCTTTAGCTAAAGAATTGGTACCCCAAAGACTTGGACCAAAACCAAAACCAACAAGCTTAGTAACTTTTTCCGGCGATAATTCTGCGACTCCTTCTTTGCTGACTTTGTTTCTATCCGCTAAAGTTCTAGCAACGGCAGCAGCAACATCTTTCCAGTAATGGGTACCATTTTCTGCAAAATAGTAACCTTTAGAGCCAGTTGATAAAGTAGAATTGTTATTCAACAACTTAGTTAAGATTAAGATATACAATTTACCTAAATCTCTAACGTGAACATGAGTCCAAATATAATTACCATTGTAAACTGTAAATGCTTGATCATTTTTAATAGAATATCTGATCAAACGAGGAACTTGATCAGAAGTACGCTTAACATAACCATGATTGAATCCATAAATGGTTGGTGGACAAACAATAACAGTCTTGACAAATTTTGGGTTAGCAGCTTCTAAACCTAAGATGATTTTATCAACCAATCTATGAGGCTGTTTGTCTGGCAAAGAATTAAGTTTATCATTATCAGTTAAATCAGAATATGGAATATTCTTAAAATTTTTCTCAGTGTCTGGAGCAATTCCATCCCCTAAAACTGAGGTTCCAGAAGTGTGAAGCACATAAAATGGGGTGGTTTTGGTTTTAGCAACTTTGGCTAATACTTCAGCACTGGCTTCATCATCCACATCAGCAGCAGTGATAACAATGTCTGCCTTGGTGTATTCTTCTTCAAGGACTTCAAAAGAGGACAAGTCGCCAATGACGGTGCAGATCTTGTGGGAGTCTTTGGTGACGGCATCGGTCAAGGCTTTGGCTTTGGCTTCAGTTCTAACGAGAACAGAGACGTGAAAATTGGGGAAAGTGTGGAGAACTTGGTAAAGCAATTCACCACCAATAAAACCGGTGGCACCGAGGATAAAGACGTTATGAGAAACCATTTAGTGATGAGCAATTGATAGTTCAGGGAGATTGTATGAGGAAATTTACTCCGCAATATAGAACTATTAAGAATATTGTTATTAATAATCACACAATTTACGACTGCAAAAGAAAGCTCATGGGCGCCTCCACCAACATTCGTCTACACTGACATTTCGAAAGTTACTTGAACTTTACTAATAATTGAAGAGCTTGGGGGGTAGTTTATTGCAAAGTTTTGACGGTCTATAGTTCCAAAATGATTCCCCTTGTATTTTGGCCATGATTTCCTCTTGTTTTTAGCGACACATACAAAAGCAATCTTGGTGGAGGCGGTTCACAGATTCTGATCCATTTTCTTACAGTATCTTCAATTTTTCTAACTTTATTTGCTTCTAATTTTTTATTACTAATTTTTTTACAAAAGCTTGAAGTTTTTGATTGTTTTCAAGTAAATATCCAACACAAACAATACAACTTTTTTTCAGTATACGGATTTATTAATCATTCAGACAACTACTTGATATCACCACAAATCTTACATGTTCTCTTACCAAGTCTTGATTACTAAACTTTTGGAAAGCTTTTAAAGTAATGGCTCCATAAGAGATTTTTTGAACCATGGGAAAATATAGCAGTGATGGATTTATTATCTGATAGTGCACTAATTAGAAAATATATACCAATCACTTATTTGAGTATATGAGAGTATTCATTAATGAGTGATTTTTTGGCTTTGGACATTATCAAAAATCACGAATCAATATAAAGATGAAAAAGATTTATTTATTCATTAAACATATTTTAGCGCTATATATTCAAATATCGAAACAAATAATAATCATCAGTAATATTGCAACAATGTCATTAACAGAAAAACAAATGATGCAAAGGTTTTTAGCAAAAGGTAATGATGTATTTTATGAAAGTAAGAAAAAGTGAACAAAGTACTATTTTTTTTCTTTAGTTATTCTGATTGATTACTTTCTCGCTTAGACTTCAATTCTTCAATGTACTCGGAGGATCTGACTTTTATATAGCCTAACAACAGTGTACCTCCAGCTATAACTCTCCTATTGATAGCAGATTTAAGTTAGTTAAATTGTATAAAACTACTTGGTGAGAAACACATCAACTTTTTTTTGTTAATGAATTGATATTGAAGATTTAGACAACTTTTTCAACGAAGCGCTTTCATTGTGAGTTATCAATAGGATACTAGCCCATGGTTGATCGAGATTGTATTTATTTAGTTCAACAATTAAAAGAATCACTTGAAACACTTAAAACACTCACTATTGAGTGTCTTGTTTCTGAAAGTAAAAATTGAAGTCGCTAATTTTTGATTTATCTTCCAAAAAATCTTGCAAAATCATACTTGACAAGCTCAGAGAATCAGTCTGTGTCTTATAAGCCTTCATGTAGACTTTTTCACTGTTCTTATTTTTGAACAACCGGATTGAATAGTTCCATTAAAATTTCAAAAATATAACTGTGTTTATAACGATGAATAATTCACAGTATTGGTGAGATATTCATGGAGTTTTTTTAATAAATTGATTCAAAGATTCGAACAATTCTTTCTAAAAACATTTATAATGTAAGTTATTAATTGGCTTAAATCAGATTAAATTTAATTAGTTGAAGAGACAAAAAGGCTAGTTGAAACAATTAAAAGTCATTAGTTAGTGTGGATTGTTGATGTACACCAAAACTTTTGGATATCACCTTAGAGTTGACTAAACTCACAATAAGATTACAAATTTTTATTGAACAGTTACTTATACTAAAATATATCAATCAGCTAATCTATCTTGATAAAAGTAGTCCATTTTCAGAGAGTGTCCAGGGGCAATTGCTGATCTCCAATCTAAACCACCTTTTCATCCCCAAAAATCTCATCTTTCCTCAACTCTTTCAACTTCTTGATTGCCAACTCATGGAGTTTCCCCATCTTCTTTTCATCCCCAACAAACCTTTCCTCCACTTTTTTATTCTTCAAACCCAGACCGTTTGTCAAAGTCCACACCCCACCCCAGCCTTTATGGTAACTTTCACAAAGCTCCACACTCTTCAAGTAATTCTTTAAACTTAACCAATAATAACTATAGAATTTATCCACCGTAGCTGTATTATAGTGGAAATCCGATTTTTTGGAATAATCATACAATGTCTTATAAGCAAATGACTGATACAACTTACCTAATTGGAAATAAATATTATATGCAAATGGATAATAAATCAAAATTTGTTCTACACAATAAATTGCTTTATTATAATCTCCTAATTTCAAATAAATCTCTTGTAATTCAAACCATGCTTGTCCATCACTTGGTTTAACTTTTAAATATGATATAAGATCTTTAATATACTCTCCTTGATTACTTAATTTCGATGTCAACACGGTTCTTCTTTTAATTAAATCGATCTTTTTTCCAAAGTCCGGAATTTGTACAATAAACTTCTCAATTTCTTCATATTTCATCCCAATGGCTTCAAAATAAATGGATTTTAAAATGGCAATTCTTTGGGATTTTTTTTCATCTCCAAACTTATCACATAACCTGTCTAACATTAATTTCGCTTCTGTATCATGATTAGTAATTAAAGATAAGTAAAAGTTTAATTCTGTTAAATCAAAATAATCTTTTAAGTCATATTTATTGGTCAATAAAATTTTTGAAGAAATTTCCAAATAAGTTTTAGTTTCATGATATAAAGAAATGGCTTCGGATGGTGCAAGATTGTTATATAATCCAGAAGAATGGACTAGCAATAATCGTTCTTTGACTTCATCAGACATGATGGATTGATGGATTAATTGATACTCTTTAATAAACCTGTAGAATCGGTTCTTCTTGAGTTGTTTTTCGTTTATCACTGCATCCGCAGTGCATGCCAGGTTGTCCGTACAGGGTGCGGATCAAGCTTTCAAGTGACAATTCATTTATGACATTCGACAATTTATAATTGGCAATCAAGAGAGAATGTTAACTACAAGACTTACAACACCAACACCATTATAAGCTTAAATATATTAATTATTCCATACTATGATCAATTTGACTCAAAAAATCATTATCATCAAGTCCCAGTGGGAAATCATTATCATCCATAAACCCTGGAATATCCCCATTAAACACATCATTATTAATATTTGCATCATATCCAAACCCCAGCATTGGTTGTAATCCATTATTAGGCATCATTATTGGATTAGGAGCTTGGAAATTTCTCTGTTGTTGTTGTTGTTGTTGTTGTTGTTGATACAACTCATTTTGTCGTTTTTTCTGTAATTCTTCCAATTCCACTTGTTTTCTAAGTAAGTTTGCTTGGTATTTCTCATACCAACCTTCTGGGGCAATGGCCACATTATCTGGTTTAATTTTATTTATTGATTTTTGTACAAATCTGCTCTCTTTGATAATTGTTTTATTATTGGAATTAGTAGCCACATCACTGATTAAATTATTGATACTATTATCAACTTCATCAAGATTAGAAAAATTCAACTCTCTTAAATTTTTAATCATTTTTGATTGTTTATAATATTTTTCATCAAATATTGATTCTTCCTGCTTTTCTAATATCTCACATTCTTCTTGATTTTTTTTCAACATTTCTTCCACTTTACTGAGATTTCCAACCCAAATACTATATGGAAGCTCAGGGTTATACTCTTTAGCATCGGGGAAAGGTGATGGAGGAACGATATTAGCTAGAGTAATGTTTTTCTCAAGAATCACTTCCATCAATTCTTGGTTCTGCATAAACCGTTGAGATAACACTTGTTTGAAATTAGCCACTTCGACTTCATCATGGAAACTATTGACATTGGCGATGCTACCATAAAAATTTCTCTTGGCTTGTTGCTGTTGTTGTTGTTGTTGTTGTTGTTGGAGTAATTGTTGCTGTTGAAGTTGTTGAAGACGCGCATTATTGGCAGAGTACGCCTGTTTGGACATGTGCGGTTTGCGAGGTTGTTGATATTTCATCATCTTGAATACTGTTATTGTTGGTTGTGTTTTTGGGTCGCGTTGATTTTGGTTCAGAAATTTTGAAATTCAAATTGCACCATGGCTCGTGAGCTGTACAAGGGAGGGTAAATTACCAATTTATTTGACACTTTAGCAAATCACAAAATTGTGTCTTTTTGAAACCTTAGAAAGATGTAATTGTAGCTTTGAAATGTAATAAAAACCATCAATTAATAAAGTTTCGCTGCACTTGATTTTTCGCCGGGAAAAGTTTTTGTAGATCCAAAATTTGTATTAATAATTAAATCACCGACCCCACAAAATTGACAAATTTACGATTTAATTCAGTGTTCTCCTTTGACCTCAATAACCATGTCAGAAACTCAAGATTTGGTGCAAAATAACTTGAGTGATAGCAATGAGCCATTAACTATGAGCCTACATAATCCGCCTAAAAACTTCTATCGTTTTATTACCAGTTGTTTTTGGTACGTCTCGGTGGGGATCAATGATGGTTGTGTTGGTCCTATTCTTCCCAACATTGAAGCTTATTACCATGTTTCGTATTCTATGGTTTCCTTGATCTGGCTTGGAAATTGTTTGGGCTTTATACTCGTGGCAATCTTAGCCCAATTTATCAAGAAACATTTCAAGTTCCATCAAATCATTTATATCCCTGCCCTTATCCAAATCATTCAATTTGCTCTTATTGCTTCTGGAACAAAGTTCCCGGTGATTGTGGTTGCCTACTTTCTCGGAGGTGTCGCTGCTGCTTGTGGTGTTGCTAATCATAATTATTATATCACCAGATTCGAAAATGCTAGCACTTATTTAGGAATTCTTCACGGTTGTTATGGACTCGGGGCAACTGTGGGTCCTTTGATTGCTTCTGTAATGGTTAATGTTAATGCTAAATGGAATTACTTCTTTTTCATCTTATTAGGTTATTCTATTTTCAATATATTGGGATTATATTGGGCATTTGAAGATTCCGATAATGATTTCTCGCCATTTGAAAAAGATATTGATGAAAATAATGAGCTAGAAAAATCTGACATCAAACAAGCCATCAAATTAATAAGAACCTGGTTGGTTTCCTTTTTTGTGTTTTTTTATCAAGGAGCCGAAGTTGGATTTGGATCTTGGTATGTGACATTTCTTTTAGATTATCGTCATGGACCACAAAGCAGTAGATATGTTGCTTCGGGATTTTGGTTAGGAGTCACCATTAGTAGGGTTTTGATTAGTCCTTTGGGAGTCAAATATTTGGGAAATCGAAGAAGTAATTTAATTTTAATAGCTATGGTAATTGTTTTTGATATTTTCTCTTGGCTTGTTCCCAACGAGATTGCTGCCGGTGTAATGGCTTCCTTTGTTGGTTTTTTTTTGGGTCCGGTTTATCCATTAATGATTGGATTAGTCTCTAGAATTTTACCTAGAAAAGTTCAAGTGGTGAGTATGATCATTATGACGGCTTTTGGGTCAAGTGGAGGCGCCTTATTTCCTTTCATCATTGGCATCATGTCACAAAATATTGATATTTGGATTTTGCATCCGATGTTTCTTGGTTTACTGGTGATGCTGGGATTAGTTTGGATTGCTTTACCAAATGTTGAAAGAATTGGGAAAACTGGATTACCAAAGAACTTTTGGGAAAGAATTTGGTAAAGTAATTTAATTACTCATAATTTCAAGGTGATTGATCGTCGTTAGTTACTTACTACCAGTTCTATATTGTAAAATTGTAAAAATGAGAAAACATTTCATGTTGAAAAAATATGCATTATGCACGTGATACATACTTTTAATTGTGTTTTGAGAAAAAGTAAACAAAAACAAAAAAATAATTGTAAACAATCAATCAACTCTTTAACAATTTATTCAAATTTCTTGAAAGTTTCTAAATAATCATTCCTGCTAGACAGTCTATTTCTTGTTAATATTTACAAAAAAATATGGATAATTTTTGGATTTTGGATGTTTCCAAACAACCAAAACCTACTAATATTCCAGGAACTTCAAAATGGTTAGGATCAGAGATGGCGGAATTCAGTTCGTTAACTTATGAAGAAACTGAGGTGTTTGCTAATTCCGTCAATGTTCATCTTCAATGGTTGAACGACCAAGTCAATGAAATCATTAATTTTGAAAATAATAATGATAATGATAGTGAACAAATGAACTTACTTTTAAAGTCACCAAAGAAATCTCCCATAAAAATCGATTTCAAAAACTATGCCTTTGAAGAAAATGAAGAAATTGATAATGAAATTGAAAAGGGTAAGAAAAAATCTTCAATTACTATAAATCCATTATATTTAACTTCTCCAATTGCTGGGAAAATTAAAAAAATTCAAAATGAAGAAATTAAAGAAACTAAAGATGATAGAAAGTCAAAACCTTTTACTCCATTACCTAGTAGAACTCCTTTAGTGGTTAAGAAAATTCCTAAGGAAAGTTATATCCAAAATAAGTTAAAATCTCCAAGTCCAAGCAGAACAACACATCATCATCATCAACAAACATCATCATCAAAAAATCCTGGGTTTTCTCAATATTTTTCTACTGCTATTAGTAGAGCAAAAAGCATTTTTAAACATAATGATTCTAATTCACCTAAGAAACCAATTCTAAAACCGAAAACCATAAAACCTTCATACAGTTCCATTTCAAGCGTATCCACAAAATCTACAAGTAGTCTGATTGATAGTGTTGGTCCAACTAGTTCAACTTCTTCATTACACAGTACAAAAACGACATTGCCAAAGATCAGAGAATTTAAAATTGGAGTCTCCCCTCCTAGAATTAAACCTGCAAAAGCAGACAATATTTTAGTTCCTTTGAAAAATTTAAATACTCCAACATCAAAAGAACAAGAAAAAATTTCTAGTCCTTTAAGAAATCAAGTATCCAAAAGATTAATGGATAATGATGAGACCAATAAAGAGAATACCAAGAAGAGAAAAACCAATGAATATAGTCCATTTAAAACACCTATTGCTGAGCAATTGAAAAAAGAAAGTTCAATCAAATCAATAAAAAGAAACAGTGATTTAACTAGATTATCAATGAAAAAAATTAGTTTGGAAAATGTTAGTACTCCAAAGGGGAATTTATCAGAAAATATGAGTAATAGTTTAGGTTTTAGTACTCCAAACCAACCAAAATTTAACGGTTCACAATTAATGAAATCTACTTTGATTAAAAACGCAACTGGGATTATTAAAACTACTCCTAAAAAATATTCAAAGTCTCCAGAGTTTATAATCAAAAAACCAAAAACTGTTTTACCCGAAATTTATTCAGATGATGAAGATGAAGATCCTGATATTTTGAAAAGTTGGGCGAATTCGCCAGAGTTAAAATCTTTATTAAAAAATCAACAAAAAATTGATCCTGATAAATTATTTGGTCCGATTGGTAGATTGAATTTGGAAGAGATCTTTAAAGATCAAGGAACGAGAAAATTAGGAATTAGAAGTTCCTCAGCTAGATGGGATGATACTGATAAGTTAACTTTTAAAGAAATTGAAAGTTATAAATCTCAAATGGGGTATTCTAAATGATGTATAAAAAGTTTACAGTTGTATTTTATTAATATTAATTTGTAATTTGAGTAAGATTGTACTACTATTTCAAACGAATTGAATTTCATAATTTACATTATTCTTGATCCCCAATAAGTGATTATAATGGAATATCTAATTGTACAACCTCAAAAATTGAACATTTCTACAACTTCTAAACATACAAAAGTTTTTTCTTTCCAATTTTCCTACGAGTATACTAGACTAGGTTCATTTCTGCTTCATCGAAGAAGTTTTAATTAATTGATTTGTATAAATTTACTAGGTGAGAAAATCATCAATTCTTTTTGTTGATAAATTGATTCAAAGATTTGAACAATTGTTTTAATCAATTGTTTCAATCAAGCGTTTATTATTATTGTAAGTTATCAATTTATAACAATTGGTTAAACTAGATCATTATCATTCAATTTAACAAGTAAAAAGATTACTCGCAACACTTAAATTTCATTGATGAGTGTCACATCCTTAAATTAGCAAACATTTTCAATTATTCTTTGAAGACTTATAATAACATAACAAAATTATCCTTAGTGCCCACCTCTCAACTACCACTAAATTATGTAAAGTGTCTATTTTTTTCATTTTTCAAACACATTAACAGTTGATTTCAACAGCTTATATTGAGTAAAGATATATAGCTTGCAAAGTTGGTGAGTAATTCATCTTATTTTTATTTATAAACTGTTCCAAAGATTTGATAAACTCGATCAAAAGTATTTTCAAATTGATGATGACTTTATTTTCAAATTGATGATGACTTTATTATCAGTGAGTAATTTATCAGCTCTATGATTAATTACTTGATTCAAAGAAAAATTGGTAAGAAGATTATTTGCTTAATATTAGTATTAAGCTTACAATTTATAGCTTCAAACAACAAAGAAAAATTAATAAATATAAATATACAATTTAAACAATTTCATCAAATTTTGATATACACTAATAAGGTCTAAATCTTTTTCTATCTTTCAAACTTCTAATTCTTGCTTGATCTTCTCTAAATTTATGGATCAATTGATTAAATTCTTGTTTCTTTCGTTCTCTAATTTGGAATCTATAGAAATCTTGTTTTTCCTTCTTATTTTTCTTTTTTGAAAATTCATCATTTAATTCTTTGTTATTGATTAATTTCAATCTATTAGTTTTTCCTAAGATTGCTGCTTTTGTTTTACGATGTTTATTGACCACTAATTGAAATCCATCTTCGTCAATAATAGTACCGGATTCTTGAATTTCTTCTTCTTCTTCGATTTCTTTTTGATTAAATCTAATCATTGATTCATTAATAGTTTGAATTAATTCTTCAGGATTTAATATGGTCTTCCTATAGATCTCAAGTAATTTGATTGATGAGTTGATTTTTTTGTTATTGGTTTCCGATTTAAGTATTGGATAACTTGATAAATTATTTGATTTGTAGAGTTTTTTCAAATTATTTAAGAAAAGTTTTAATGATGATTTATCCACAAACTTGATTAATCCTGTATTAAAAGGGAACTTATGTTGACTATTGCCTAAGTTCTCCTGATTACTATCAAAAAATTCACTGGTCAATTTACTCAAACTAATTTCGTCTTTGAAATCATTGTGATAATTATTGATTTCATAACTTTCAACTAATGAACCACCAGATATTTGTCTAAACAATTCTCTTAAACTTTTCAAACTATTGATTTTATTAGGGAAATTAACTATAAATAAACTTTTCTCATTGTTTTCTTTTTCTTCAAATTTGGCATCTTTAGATTTCAGTTGATGTGGTTTGAGATAAATATAATGGATAATTTCTTTTTCATCCACGATTTTTTTACTCAACAAGATCTCACTGGTCTGGATCCTAATCGGAAGGATCTTGAACCCCTTTATTTCCTCTTGTTTTAGGAATCCCATGATTATTATGTTGTCAATTTTCTCCGATGAATTTTCGAAAAAGATTTTTCTTTTTATGAGTTAAATTTTTCTGTGGCTCGTGGGCACATATAAATTTATTAGTACAAGTAAAAGTTATTAAAAATGTAGAAATGTGCAATTAGCAGAACTAATATGAATAAACAAGAAGAAATATGTTTTAAATTAAGTGTTTGCCTGAGCCAATCCGATTTGATAATTCTCAATATCATAATAAACATAAGCCAGTCTTAAAAATGCATCTCCCAACATGTAAATATCATTACCTCCTTGAGTCAAGCCAAATAAACATTGTTTTTTCCCATTATATGTCACCCCATTCAACGGATAAAGCAAATTACTGAATCCCACGGTAATTGTTGTTGTGGCTCCATTTACTCCATTAACAAATTTGAATTTTAAATCTGGACCTTTATAATCACAATCTTGATAATATCCATTTAGAGTAGAATCAAATCTAGCATATTTGGCAACCACTGCTTCATAAACATCCTTTGGAGCAGAAATTAATGTTGTTCCACTATCAAGTAAAGCAGGATATGCCTTTTTAGTAAAATAATTCCCTTGGGCGTCTTCGATACTTCCTAAATCAACAAAAAATGCTACTGGATTTCCTTCCACAGGGTTCCCACTATCGTCTACTTTCACAACATTGAAAGTGGTCAAATCACCATTGTATTTAGTAGAATCCAGGGATCCAAAAAGAATTGAACCAGTTTTTGCAGTTTGACTATCCAAGAACAATCCAAATGAAGCATGATCAATTAAACCAGCCAATTTCATAGCTAAGACAAAATTGTTATAAGTTTGTCCACTAACTTTTACTTTCTCTCCTTGAACATTGGTGGTGATATAAGTTTTCATTTCTAGTCCCTTTAAGCCAATCCCTAAGATTGGTTTGGCCGCGGTTTGATTGGTAGCCACTGCAAATTGGAAATCTTTCAAGGAAATTTGTTCATCAAGCATAATATCATCAGTCCCCCATTCTCCTTTGGCATATTTCTTATCATTGTAGCTAATACTGAACCCATCAGCAAGTTTCTTATAACTAGTGGATGTTGACTTATCAAAAGTCCCATAAGAAGATTTAGTCCCCGTTGCTGGGACCCAAAGATCTGAAGACCCAGTGTCAATATCGACTTGAACCTTTTGTTTATTGGATCCAATTTCCAAAGTTGCCACATATTGATTCATTTGATTATTGATCACCACTTGTAGTGGATCAGAAACAGTAGCATCTGAATCAACTAAAGCAGACACTGCGTTGTTATATACCATACTCTTTTGATTGATTTGTTTTATTGTGTTGGAAACATCATCAGTGAAACTATTAGAGACGTTGAAACTGAGTTGCACCGATTTGGTACCGGTGTCTCTTCTTTGAAGTAGTCCTGATACTGGACAAGCATTCACGGTTGATAAAAACTGTAGAAGGATGGTGTATGTCTTCATTGATATTCAAAAAGAGTATACTTGTTGGAAGTACTGAGAATCAAAGAAAGAAGTTTGATTAAAAGTGGTGGTAAAGATGTTTAAATGGCTTTTATAAAAAGATATCCATCATTCTACGGCACCCTCCTGAAAATAGGTAACTTCTTTTAATAGCACATTCATTGCGGTACACGGAAATTGTTGGAACCTTCACCTCCAATGATAAACATGGTACTTTTAACTGATTGAAAAATACTTTTTTCTATTAACTCTTCTAGATTTTGTCAAATAACATTTGCAAAGTTACAAAACATGTTGAAACTAAGGTGCAGAGTTATCACGTGCCAAATACATTTTTAAAGAATGTCAAATTTTGAGATGATTTTGAACAACTATCTTTGAATATTATTAATATTACTGATTTAACAGATACATGTCCACGACATTAGTTCGGGGACCAGTATGTGGCATCAACAACTGTCGGTCACGACTATGGCGAACGATTGAAGGTCGACCAGTTTGTCAATATGGACATATCAAAGAAGGAGTGTTTGAAATAGAAGATGATGGAGAGGCTTTTGTGGCTACAAAAAGATTAACAGTTCCTACTTTTAACACCCAATACTCTCAGGTTCAGTATACTCAAGAATTAAAGAAAAAACAAGAAGAAGAAAATCAATTATTATATGGTTTAGACGCAAATAGAATTCTTATAAAATGTTTTCAACATTTGTTAAAAATCCAAATCAAATGGTTAATTGATAATAAAAATTTACCATTAGCTTACGAAACTGTGGTTAAAGATTTATGGACTGCTTATTTAGAATCTTTAAATATTGAGTTATTTGAACTGGAAAATGATGAAGATAATGAAGGAATTTCTGATACCGATGTTACATTTTTTTCTGAAAAAGAAATGGAAATTGAAAATGGAAATGAAACAATATCTCTTAAAAAAAGACAACTAAACAAAACCAATGGATCAATTCAAATCATTCATTTGGTTGGGTTATGTTATTTGGGTTGTAATATAATTAATTTCCCATTGTTTGCTAATGATTTTATTAGGTTATCATCAGTTAATAAGTTACCATATTTAAGAACATTGAAATATTTACCACAATCATTGATTAAAAAACTACCCAGTATTTACTCAACAAGATTAGAAGCTTCGAAAGCTCCGATGAATGGAGAGTTTTATTTTGGAATTGCTACGATTTTTAGAAAATTTCAAAAATTATCAATTGATTATGACTTTTTTCAAAATGTCATCAATTATGATTTGATCTTATTAAGGTATTTAAAAGATTTAAGTTTGCCGATGGAGTTGTTCAAAATTATCAAGAATTTTATAAAAAATAATGAAATTTCCCTCAAATTTGAAGATTTTGAAAATATGGCAAAGTTTGGTCAAACTACTAACAGCTCAACTAATTTTTTGAGAATACCTGAGATAAAAATTATTTGCCTTATTACTTCTTGGAGTAAAATTTATTTTTTACTACAGAATTTTTACCAAAAAGTTCCTGGATCAAATGAAAAAATTGGCTTAAAGATCAAAAATTGGAAAAGTTGGTTGAAAAACTTTTACAAAATTAGAAAACATTCAATTTTAATGGAAAGTTTGAAAGACGATGATGAGAATTTTGATTACTTGTTAAATTATGCTTCAGTTAATGCTCATAAAAAAGATGAATTAGATTTGTTGAGTAATGTATTGAATTTAGATTTTGAAAACATGATTCATGACGAACTACCTCCACAATTTACCAAGTATTTAAAATGGATTGAAAATATATTGATTAAAGAATCAAACGGCTCAAATTTCACAAGAATTGCCGAAAATCGATTAAAAAGTATTTTTAACCTTAATGATGAAGAAATCATTGATAACGATGAACCAATTATTCAAAATGAAGAAATCACCAATAAAAAAGATTACCAAAATATTTACAAAATTGATTTGATAACTCAACAAGACTTACTAAAAATTGAAGATGTTTTAATAACAGAATTTTGTATTATTTTTGGTTTGAAAAATCATGATCTTAAAATTATGGTAAATTCTTGGTCTGATAGATTGATATTTAATAGCGTTATATCTGTATTATAGTGTACTTTATTAATGTTAGTCTCTTTGTAAACGAACGCGTTCTAGGTATATCAAGTTAACTGTTTCACCACATAAATTACGAACAAGTTATCAGTTTGTAGATTGAAACCGTTCAAAGAAATCATGAAATTCCCAAATGCTTAGGTCGGTTTTCAAATAGTATAAATACAATCGAACTTTGAAATGATTTGAGAGTACAAGAAAAAACGTTGACATCTGTTGGCATTTCCATGATCAAACTTGAACTTCGTCAATCAATAGTAAAAGGTAATTCCCTACTGCAGCTTATTTCAAAATCTTAATAAATGTCAAGGTTGTTAGGTATTATCGGGAAAAATCCAGTTTAAGTTATTTATCAATATTGATGTGCGTTGACTTCAAGACATTTCGAAAAATGCAATGACAGCTTATGCGATGAGCATAATAATGAGCATTGCAACGGATCCACAACTGTAGGTTCTCCTAATTGTTACTAAAATCAAGTGAAAAGCTATCCAAAAATTGAAAATCTCCCACTTTCGCCTCGCCCAATCCGACTGTGCTGCTGCTGGATTAGGCAGTACACAAAAATCCAGTATTTGGGTATTGCCGTATAGGGAAAAAGGTAAACATTGCCCAACCACATATAAAACAAGAACCATATCTTCCCGGACACTTCAAGACCACTGCCATACCATCCATATTCATCATTATGGACAGCTTTTCTTACTATCATGCGGCCCCCATCATCCTCCTGGATTTCCCTAGGGCCTCCAAGGGCAAAAAATTGTCTTCTTCTCTGAAATTGAACATTCTATCAGACGTTACCAACAATTATAAAAAATCTAGTGAAAATACTTCCAAAAAACAATTCACAAAGCCAGCCATTCAATTGTTAAAAAAACAAGTACTCATCAACCCCGTATCTTATGATTATTCTGCCATTTTACTCTTGGATTTAGTAAAATTCCCAAAACCCGTCACTAATAACAATCAAGATATTTTGTATTATACTAATAATAATACATTTTGGAGAAAAAATGAGAATGGTATTTTAACTATTTCTATTGAAAACCTATTAAAAAGTCTTTTCAAAAAACAATCCAATAGAACTTATCAAATTTTAGACTCAATTAATAAAGATAAATTATCAATAAAAATTTCCGCTCCTTCATTAGATGAAGTCTTACAACTTAATTCCAAAATCATGAGTTTCGGTAAAGGGTATGGCTATAAAAGATTAGCAATCTCTAAAGACATCTATCAAGAAAAAATTTTTGACTCCAATAATCTTTCAAAAAATTTCACCAACACCATTGACGCCATTTCCAAACAATTCAATACTGAAATTTATTTATCAGAAACTGCCAACTTGTTCGGTAACTTTGGTCCAACGAACGCCAATGATCTTTATCTTTTCATCATTGGTAAGGAAAATGATTTATCTCCAGCAGAATTAAGATGCAAACTTTTAATTGATGATCTCAAAGAGTTGTATATTAGTTCATTAAACATTGATCTTGGACTAATTAGTCTTATTGGTGGAAGTCGTTTGGAGAATTTTAAGAGTATTATTAAACAAACTGGGGTTTTCTTATATATGCCAGAATTATTAAATGGTTCATTATCAGATAATCAAATTTTCATTTCAGGTATTGAAAATCAAGTACTTTCTGCCAAATACATGTTAAAACAATTGAAAGAAAAAGTTTTCAATGATTTGTATTTCAAAGATTCAAGATTAAACAAAATCAAATTGAATTTCATGAGTACTCATATGAATCAACTTATCAATAAAATCATGTACAAACATGGTTCATTTATTCAACTTCCAGAAATTGCTTCTAGAAATGATAATGTTAAAGTTCAAGGTGATAGTGAATTTGCAGTGGAAAACACTTTGAAAGATTTAATTGATTTACAAAGTTCAATTTATGAATTAGAAGTCAATATCCTAGGATCAAAATTGACTCCGAAAATGCTTAATAATATTAGTAATAACAAGAATACTTTGATTCTTACCAATTTTAAAACTCAAAGTATCAAAATATTTGGTACTAATTTGGAAATCAAAAAGACCTTAAACTCTCTTGAAACTTTAGAAGATGATTTATCCATTGAAATGTCGAGTAATGATAATAATATTGTTAATTCTAATGAAGACGAAATTGATTTTAATAGTAATTTATTGAATTTAACTAATCAAGTTAACAATCATAAAGCCTCCATTAGTTTTGAGTATCGTATCAATATTGAATTACCAAACACTGAAAAAGAATTTATTTGTGGTAAAAAAAATGGGAAATTAATTAAAATTATGAATCAAACATCATCAAAAATTGAGTTTAGCTCAATCAATGAATACAATTTCTTGGTCATGGTATCAAGTAACAACTCTAAAAATTTAACTAAAAGTATTACTTTGCTTGAATTAGAATTCCCATCAGAATTATCATTTTATATTCCAGAAATTTATCACAGACAAATTATTGGAATTGGCGGGAACTTGATTCAAACCATTATGAGAAAGTATAACGTTTTCATCAAATTTTCCAATACTTTCGAATTGAAACAAGGATTAATTAGTTTTCAAAGATCTGGTAATGTTTTGATTAAATGTCCCAAAAAAAACGAAGCCAATATTCCAAGAGTCAAACAAGAATTAGAAAACTTGGTTAAAAATTGTCAAGATTTAACTTTCCTCAATTTCAAGTTATCAGAAAATCAATTCAAGTTATTTTTGAATAATTTCAATAGTTTTACTATCAATGAAATCGAAAAAAAAACCAATACTTTCATTAACTTCCCAATGGAATTTCCAATTGGCAGTTTTTACAATTTGATTGAACTAAAAGGAATCGATACTAAAAGCTCAATTGAAGCATTCAAAAAACTATCAAAATTTGTTCCGAAGGAAAAAAAAATCAGTATCATTTCATCTTTATCAAGTAATTTCCAAATCAAAAAAATTGTGTCCAAAACAAATGATGAGTTTGTTTCGAAAATTTCATTACCTTTCAAACTTTTCTTGAATGTTCATTTACATTTACTCAATGACAGTGAAATTGTTTTGACTTATTATGATGATGATTATATTGAAAAAGCCATTAAAAGTTTAGAAAATTTCTTAAAAAGTTTTGATTTCAAAATTAATTTAAAAAAAGATTTGGATTTCACTTATACTTTAGTTGATTCTAATAAGACTTTTAACAATTCTATCAAAAAACATGGCCATTCTCAATCATTAAGTGCTAGTCAATTTAATAATGGACCAGTTTACAAGAAGAATTTTTTCAGATCCCCACCAGTTTACAGCTCAAATAATCAACCAATGAACTTCTCCCCCGTTGAATGTAATATTCCCAAATTTAATAATAATAATCATAATAATAATAATAATAATAATACTACCCAATTTAATAGTCAATACATGACTGCTCCGATTGAAATCCAGTTCCCAACTTACGCTATCCTGGAAGTCAGTACAAAAAATGGATTATTGCCTCCTTGTCATGTTAACAAATGATCTTATACCTTAATAAAACAATCCTCAAATATCTCTTTGTTCTTTTTTCTTCTTTTATTGTATTTTTTGAAAGATATTTTGTTAAACCTGAAATATATTGTTTACAATTATAAGTTCGTAAATTCATTTATTAAACTATCCAATGCTTAAAAATTAACTTTTGAGCTCCAAAATCATCAAAACCTGATTCTAAATCCTCATTGATTAACTTCAATTTTGATAATTTTTCATCGTTTTTGATTAATCTCCATAATAATTCTCTAGCTTCTTCGTACTTTGGTCTTTGAGGTAATTCTAATATGAGCTGAGCTTTATTACTGAAATTCAAATATTTTTTTATCATATCAATCACCAAGTAAACATGAGAATTTGAATAAATGGGATCTGATAAGATTAAAGTATTGAAAATATTAGTGTTATTAACAATCCCTACTTTTTCATCAAAAAATTTAGAGTCCATCCAATTTAATTCTAATACTTCACAAACATTATTCAACTCATTCAAGTTAACATTATCTTGCAAATTTTTTACAATCGCATCTAAATCAGTTAAAAAAATTTGTTTTTGAAACTTTGGAAAATAACTACTGTTTGAAATTTTCCCTAATTTTTCCAAATATCCACAAGTCATTCCAACTAATCCTGTTCCTGAACCCAACTCTAAGATTGGTTTTCGTAAATAACTTGATTTTTTTTCATTGATTAAATAGTTTTTTAGTAATCTCTCGGATAAAATTAATGAACTACCCCAGGTTTTTAAACCTAAATTATCTTCGGTCAATGATGGTTCAATTAAAGTTAAACTGAAATCCTTAACGTTTTCAAAAACAATTTTTCTATTAATTTCTGGTTGAGCAGTTCTCCCGCAATTTTCAGCTAATCTAAATCCTGCAATTTTCCAAATTTTTTCTTTATCGTTTACCCAATGCAAATCACAAGAAATAATGTTGGTCAAATAATTGAAAAAGTCCGTGGGGTAGATGAACCTAGTATCAGAAACTTTCTTAAGACTTTCAAGAGTAGTTGGTTTGGTAAACCCATGGGTTTTGAACCAATTTATTGTAACTGATAACATTTCTTCAGAGATTTCTCTATTTCGAAAAAACTGTTCGTCATTTTCCACCTCCTGATTGTTTCCATCAAAATTATATTGAGGTTTTGGTTTAAAGATGTTCAAAATAGTCAAAAGAACAACTTCTGGAGGTTTGTAACTCATTGTAGGTAGGTCAAAGATATGAATGATCATTGAATCTTTTTCCTCGTCAGTACTGGTTTCTGGAGTAACTAACTCATTGTTCACATCTTCATTGATCAAATAATTATGTGAGTTTTCTTCGTCATCCGGCCGTAGCCTTGGTTCTGGAGTGAAAAGATCCAAAGGATCAAAATCCATCTTTGAGTAGGTTATTGAGCAAAGTGAGATCAACACTCTTTCTTTTTTTTCTCCTTTTTTTTATGCATATTTTTTCATAATTGTTTCTCAACATGACTACAAGAAAAAATCAAACTAATTTTACGTTGAAAACATACTTAGTGAGCCCATTCTGTTTTGGGGGCTATTGAATTTCTCTAAATTACTCAAAAATGCATATTTGGCTTCTTTAAAGAGTAAGGATTAAGAGATCGATAAGTATCATTTGTAGAAGTCACATGATGAATAGGATCGATCTGATCCTCTCTTTCCACCACGGTGAGGACTTTGATATTACAAACTTCCTCCATTGCTTGAAAGCTTGAATCAAATCATCAGAAGTGAAATCAAAAAACCATAGTTCTTGGAGCGTAAACTAATTTTAGAAATTCATCAAAAGAATTAAGAAAAGTTTTTGAATTTTTAACAACTCCTTATTGATTAACGTTTGATCGAAAAGCCATACTTAGTAAAACACAATGCTCTCCCTTATTGTTAGCCAAGAACATAAGCAGAAATTATTGTCAAAGTATATTATTTCAAAATTTTGCATTGACAAAGACAAGCAAATGCCAAATCGATAAAAGAAATATAAGCAAATTGCAAAAAAATCACCGGTATTATTTTGTTCAAGGCTGTATTACAAGGAATTAATTCTGGACTGATTTTAATTGATAAATAAGTGAATCTAAGAATCATTAATAAAATATCAACTACTGCCCTATCTTTAAAAGTGGTGATATAATGTTAATAACAGTTAGAGCGTTATTAAATGAGAAATTTGAATCTGATGAGTCAACCCACAAAATAACTCTTATCTTTTTTTAAAACTTTTTAGATCAAAAATTGGAGCAGAAGGATTGCACAAATTGAAAATAAATAACGAATGATTGGACGTGGAGTTACTTTTGCTTCAATTCTTCAAGAAAACTTTTCTCAAATTTGTATGATCCTTCCGAAAGATTACTTCTGATGGACTTTAAATTTTGAATGTGAAGTGATTAAAGACATCATCATTGCTAAATTATATTAATGATATTAATTATTTTTAATCGATAATCTTTCAGTAATTACTGAATAATATCTGATCAAAAATCCCTAGAACAAGTGCTAAAGGGTTCAGCAAATAATTCATATCCGACTCGATCTTTGAAACTTTTATCTTTTAATACTTCGATCTTGGCAAGTATACTACTGTAAATGATATAATTATAGCCATCAAATCTTTGTAAAAAACTACTGATTAAAAATGTTTTATCAGCAATACTATTGGGCTTCACTTTAATCGCCTTCAAAACCTTGCGAAAGGAACAGGCATGAGTGGGTCTACGTCGTTTAATCCACGGAGAGCGCTAGAAAGAAGATCAATATTTAGGTTTGTGTTGGTTCACTTTGTTCTTTTATAAATATTTGATAAGTTAGTTAAACAAAGCCATTCTGTCATTGCTCTTTTTCCCTCCAGCGGCCGCTTTCTCCGATGACTTAGCTCAGTTTAATGAATCATAATTCTTCTTACAAGATCATTTATAGACACAATTATGTATTGATACGAGATATAACATGCTCAAGAAACAACAAAACCACAACGTACTTAAGATCATTATCTTAATCTTTTTTTTCTTCTTTTTCTTCTTCTTCTTCTTCTTCTAGATTGATTTACCCCAGAAGAGTGTTCACTCATTTATTCATCTATTTACTCGCACAATCTTTGGATAACAGTATCTTCTAAATCATTTTCGGTCAAGTCTGAAGACTTAGTCACCTTCAATTTCTTCAAAATAGCAATGACTTTCTCTTGAGCAAAACCCATGTTGGTAAAGACTTCAACAGCTTTTGGTTCAATCCCTTCAAATGGATCGGCTGGTTTTTTAGCTTCACTCATAGCATAACGTTCAGTCCATTCTTTGGCAACTTTATCAAAATTGTTTTTATCATCTTTATAAACTTTAGCAACCATAGCATCTTGTGGATCATCTGGTTCTGGACATTGTAATAACAATTGTAAAGAAATCAAAGAAGATTTCAAGGTTAAAATTGGAGTCCAACGATCTTTTAAAATATCTAGACAAATTGCCCCAGTTTGAGAACTAATATTTGGATGATAAACCTTGGTAACAAACTTCATCTTTGGAGGTTTAAAAGGATATTCATGAGGGATTTCAATATCAACCACAAAAGTACCATTTTCATATGGGGTGTCTGGAGGACCAAGGAAAGTACCGGTTAATTTGGAGATATCTGATTCATCTTTCAATTTCAAGGTGATATTAGATTTGGTATCAGACTTGGTGTCATCCAACTCCTTCATAATTCTTCTAGTTCTGGAAGACATGGTGATTTTATGGATCTTTTTTTTAATATTATTCAACAATGATTTATTTTATGACTTTGAAGGTGGGAAAAGCAAAGCGCTGGTTCTGAAAAACTGGACTGTAACTTCTCTCAAACAGCAAATAACTTCAATAACGCTCCTGGTCTGTAATAGATAGGAATGTCTTTTGGTGGCAACTGACGCTATCTTTATGGAAGTTTTTCTTTTGCGCGCAGAAACACAAAAAAAGCACAAACTGTTTCGCACGTGATGAGTTTCCTGAGTAAACTATTACTAAAATTGCAGTAATACATCAATAATAAATTTTACAAACAATATTTGTTTAAGTTGTGTATTAGTTTACAGATACTTTGAATGGAAAGTCATAAAAAGGGACAATGCAACCTAGGTACTAGTGGAAAAAGAAATGAACATTCAAAGAGTAATGGATGAAAAAGTAATTAAAAAGTGTTGAACATAACAACATACTGGATCAGGAATAATATAAAAAAGGCATCACAGAACTAAACCAGTGTTCATAAAATCAATTGATTGGTCCAAAAAACTCAAATAAAAAAAGTTGATTAAGAGAAAAAAGAAAAACCAGATAAAAGGCAAAACATATTGTAATCTATCTGAGATACATTGGTGAACCATTATTCATCCCCATAGAAATTGCATGATGAAGCGGAGTGCCAATACCAATATTATTATTGTTATTATTATTATTGGAACCATTAACATTATTACCAGTTGAATTACCGCTATTATTATTTTCAACAGCAGCAGCTATTGCAGCAGCCATATTATAACCAGTAATTGCAACGTTATTAGTGGCCCCTGAACCCCCCAAAAATGATCTATTCCCTAATAATAATTCATTGTTTTTATCAAGACCCCAAATCAAATTTTTGAAAGTATCTAAACTAACAGGTTCTTTAGAATTGGCACTAGTATTCGTTAAGCTAAGTAATCTTTTTAATTCAAAAAAGCAAATACTGGTTAAAAGAGATTGATTACCAGATTGTAAGAATGATGATTGTTGAACTGGAATCCCTAAATTACCTGCTAAATTTTCTAACCCAAATCTTTTGACATTAATATCCGCATTTACAGTAGCGTTAGTAGCATTATTAGAATTACTGTTGCCAGCATTAGTATTACCAGCTCCATTGAATCCTCCTATATGATTAGAACCATTACTGGTATTATTATTATTATTATTATTTGAGAGTAAACTTTGTTGATGAAGTGAAATATATTTAATATCATAAAAGTTCCCAAATAACTTATTACACCACCAAAAGAAATCCTCGCTTTCACTCGGCATTAATCTATTGATCAATAAATTAGTTAAAAACCCAAAATCATATCCACAGTTAAAACTAATCCAAGTAATATCATTGTTAACTCCTAAAAGCAAACCAGAATCAATCATTAATTCTGCAAATTCTTGATATTCAATCCCATTCTTTTCCAAGTTATCAAAAGAAATCCCAGTCATTCTTAAATCATCAATAGTTTCACTTTTAAACATTTCAGTTTTTAAATCAAATTTAAAATTAAATTGCCAAGTTGATGGGAAATTTGAATTAAAATTTGTTGGTCTTTTACCATTTTCATCACTTAGAGTGATCAGTAATTGTATCATATTAGCAACGTCTGCATTAACTCTCATGGTTTGATAATGATAATCTGGAACATCTTGAAATTTACCAATTGGTCTTGCTAAAACTCCAGGAATTTCAGTACTTAAACTAATATACTTGAACTTCTTAATAAATTGTCTAATAATTGCAAATTCATCATGTAAATTAAAATTCCAAACTTCTTTAATCAATTCTGGTTCAGCAAGCATTGCTTGAGGATTTGCTAATGACATCTGTGCTTGAGCTTGTGCTTGAGCTTGAGCTTGGGCTTGTTGTTGAAGAAGAGTATTGATATTGATGCTAGTAGCATTAACGGAAATTGGATTACTATTATTGATTCCCACTGCTGCTCCAATAGCTGAAGTAGCATTATGGTTAACAAATCCTGCTGGAACACCCATATTAACATTATTTGAAGCTGCTCCCAATTCACCGCCCATTAACCCGTTAACAGGGTTATAACCTGGTTGACCGGAAAACCCGGCCCCCCCAGAAAACATTTGCTGTTGTTGCTGTTGTTGTTGCTGTTGGACTCTGGCCTGTCCTTGTTGTTGAGGGGTCATTCGGACCTGATTTTGCTGTAGTATTTGTGAATTCAACCCATTATTCAAAACATTCAAAACAGAGTTACTATTGCTGTTAGAGTTGTTGTTGTTGGCATTGATCATATTGACTTGGTTGGCCCCAATGTTCATATTATTTAAAGATGAGTTCATAGCTGGGAAAAGGGATAGAAAAAAATGATTTTCTTATCTATATTTGGGTAAAGCAATGGTTACAGGGAAAAAAACCTAGACACTGTTTAATGATGTAGCAATTACAGGTCTGCGAGAACTTTCTGGAGGTGTTTGATGACGTTTCGGATGGTTCTAGACTGGTGGGAGTGGCAAGCTGAGTTTGGTCTCCGTTCATCTTTTTCCAACAAAGTTCGCTGCCTGGTGTTCGGGTTCTTTGATCTACAAACCATACACCCGCACACCACAGAATATTTACAATTAGGCAATTAACAAGTCTGAATATCTGAAAAATAAAGGATTGATCTCGTTTCCTGTTCTCAAAGATGATCCTAGCAGCAACTTTCAAGAGAATCTGTCTCTTTTAAGGAAAGGAGAGTAAATTCTCATATAATTAGATCACGTGTGGGTCTTCTCGAGTGCAAATTCTTTCGAGTAAATGAATCACCTCGTGAATACTCCTTTAATATATTTTTTGATGAAATCTAGCAAATTCGATGCAATGGGGAAAAGACATGTTGTAATTATTGGTTCGGGTATCATTGGGCTTGCTGTTGCCACAGAATTGGCCCAAAATGAAGAATTTAAAATCACCATTTTCACCAAACATTTACCTAGTGATTATGATGAGTCTTTGATGCAAGAGGATGGATATATGTATGATTATACCTCTTTATGGGCAGGAGCACACTTCAGACCATTTCCCTACACTACTTACGATACTAAAAGGTTACAAGTTTATGCTGATAAAACTTTCGAGAAGTTCAAAGAAATATCAAAGTCTAATCCGGAATCGACAATTAGATTTATGGAAGGCTATGATTTCATTGAAAATCCTTCAGATGGATATAAGAATTTTCACAATGGGTACAATAGACCATATTGCAGGAACATTGAATCAGTTAATCATCCACTGGATAGAATCAAATTCGGGGCAAAATATGATGCTTGGTCAGTTAATTCTCCAGAATTATTGAAATTTCTTTTCAAAATATTGCAAAGGAAAAGTAATGTTAAGTTTGTTAAAAGAGCAATTCGCTCTCTTGTTCAAATAGCCGAAGAATTTGAAGATGATTTGGAATTTTATGGAATTATCGACTGTTCGGGCAGAGGAATTCAGTTTAAACCAGTTGGCAATAATATCAATGATCCAAAAGTATTCAGTATCAGAGGACAAACTTTGTTGATACAGTCAAAAACATTGCAAAAAACAAGTTATTATAATAAAACAATCACTTACCAAACAATAAATAAGGAAACAGGTTATGTCGATTGGACATTTATTATACCTAGACCACCCTTATCAAACGGAATATTTATTTTGGGAGGAACAAAGCAAGCCAATACAAATGATCCAGTTATTCCCACAAGCGAAGATACATTTGCTCTTTTAAGCAGAGCTAAAGAGTTTTTCCCAGAAATTTTTGATCATCCAACAGCTCAATACAAGATTATAAAAAAGGTGGTTGGATTCAGACCTGCTAGAGAAGGTGGATTCCGCTTAGATAAACAAGTGATCAAAACTTTACCAGGAAAACTGCTTTTGGTGGTGAGTTGCTACGGAGCTGGTGGTTCAGGATACGAAATCTCGTTTGGAGCGGCCGCCGAAGTGAAGAAACTCCTAGAAGCCCATTCAAAGGAAGGGGCTCTGAAGTTATAATTATTGGTTTTGTGTCATTTTTGGTTTTGTGTTCTGCATAAGCGCTGAGTTATTTTGATTTTTGGAATAATTACTTTTTTTCATTTAGATTTAACTATCTAAAATTTCTTTAATGGACACCGGTTTCTCTAGTTTATGATAAAGACGTCTCTATGAGATCAATAGAGTTCATTGGAGGCGAATTACGGTCCAAACTTGCTCGGCTGAGAATTGAATTAGCCCAACGTCGATTGAAGTCAGCAAATAATACTAAGATTGTTAAAAAAAAAGGCAAATTTCTTAGTACTTTAAGACATGAAGAAGAAATTGAAGAAGAAGAAGAAGAAAATGGAAACGAAGTAAATAATGAAGGCGGTGAACAGGTGTCTTCCCAACTGCAAAACATTGATATTTATAATGTTGATACAGAAAATCAAGATTTTGTTTATAATAATATGAATGATAATGGTTTGGATAATACTGAAGTAAATCAAATGGAGTTTGCCCAGTTTTCCAGCGGTACTGGTGGTATTTTACAGGAGAATGATGATAGAACTAACAAAAATAATAATGACGATGATGAAGAGGACGATGAAAATGAAGTTATAAGGTATGATAATAATGATGAGAACTTCAGTTTAATTCCTGAAGGTACTGAAATGTCTAATTCTGATGTCAGCGTCCTTCATCATCCTTTTAACAGAAATTCTGAAAATTTTAGATTTGATTTTCAAGAAAAAGTTAATAAAAGGATTTTTTCTAGAAACTATTTCAGCGATTTTAAAAGAAGAGGGTTTAGTTTAGTACCTTCTCCCATTTTGGAAAATGAATCAGAATTACCACCGACTAAAACTTCTCCGAAACCAATGGTTAGTCCTTTTCATGGAACTCCAATTGTCGAATTTGCTAGAATGGTTTCAAAAAGCTCCATATTGAATCAAGAGTCTTCAAAAGATAATAATAAATCGTTTATCGATGAAGAATTTCCTTCTCCTAGTAAAATGTCGTTGCAAGCTGCTAGAATGTCTGTTGAAAATTCTAATAATCTACGATCAGTTTCTAATAATACTAACAGACAATATTCATACTCAAATGGTTTAAAGTTGGAGAATTATAAGTCTGATTATTTTAAAGAAAGATCGAGTTTCAATGAATCTCAAGTAGAAGAAGTTCAAGTTGAAAATCAAGATTTCATTAAATATCAAAAGATTGGTCCTAATAGTGTGATTACCACCAGACATTTTAATACTTTAAAAAGCGTTGATCGTCAAAGTGTTTCGATAGCTACTAAGAATAACAGTATGATGAGTCTTGTCACTAATAATAGTAATAACAACAACAATAATAATAATAATAATAATAATAATAATAATAATAATAATAATAATAATAACATCAA
>JBAKFZ010000084.1:0-47230 GCA_037355385.1 Saccharomycopsis sp. FM-2023a
TTTCAAATTTTAAATTTTACAAGTTTGTCTGACCATGAGCGGAGAAATTAGGCCTCGGAAAATAAATCAACAGCAAAATATTAATAACGATTATTAAGCAATCCTGAATTACTAATATTCCAAACCCCGTATATATACTGTATTATTCGTTGATTATTATTTCAATATCTTGATAACTTTCCATTATTATCAATATATAACACTTACATTTTTTACCCCCTCAAAATATGGCATCATCATCATCATCATCTTCTGTCTTCACTCAAATTCCTGAAGCATTGAAAAAATTCCAAAATGGAGAATTTTTAATCGTTATGGACAATGAAGATCGTGAAAATGAAGGAGATTTGATTATTAGTGCAGAATTCATCACCACAGAGAAAATGGCTTTTTTAGTCAGAGAAAGTAGTGGATATATCTGTACCCCAGTTAGCAATAAACTTGCGGATAAATTGGATTTACAACCCATGGTTCCTATGACGGAACAAACTGATAGACATAGAACTGCTTATACCGTTACTATTGATTATGCTGTGGGGACCACCACAGGGATTAGTGCTAAAGATAGAGCTACTACTTGTTTTAAATTAACGGATGATTCCGTCAAGGCTGAAGATTTCACCAGACCAGGACATGTTGTACCATTAAGAGCAGTTGATGGATTATTGAAAGAAAGAGAAGGTCATACTGAAGCAGCAGTGACTTTGTGTAAATTAAGCGGATTAAAAGAAGCAGCAGTGATTTGTGAATTAGTGAGGGAAAGTGATGGGATGATGCAAAGATTAAATGATTGTGTGGAATTTGGGGGAAAAAACGGGATTAGTTTAATTACTATTGAAGATTTAAAAAAATACTACATTGAACACAGTTAATGAGTTTTAATAATAAAAGTTTTTGTATTTTGTTTCAACTGTAAGTTTTAAGTCGTGAAAATTGTGAAAAAAGCAGTTTAATGCGATCTCTGCAAAATGTGTCAAGAGTCAAGAGCACTTTCTTCCTCTAATCCGTTATTACTAACCATTGAATCCTGATTGGATTGGCCCAGTATGTCAACTCTGGCAAAGTGGAGTAATCTAATCATAAATAAACAAAACACTTTTTTGTTTTCTCTTTCTATTATTCCTTACCTTTCTTACATTCATAAAAACAAGAGACATGCCCTCCATTCAAGAAATCTCCTCCCACAACTCCCGAGACAACTGTTGGGTCGTTATACATAACAAGGCCTACGATGTCACTGAATTCCTCCCTTCTCATCCTGGAGGTGAGAAGATCATTCTTAGATATGCTGGCAAGGATTGTACTAAAAAGTTTGATCCTGTCCATCCTCCAGACACTTTAGAGAAGTATTTGCCTCCAGGAAAACATCTTGGAGAAGTCACTTTTGATAATGATGAAGACTCAAAGACTCTTGTGGAAGAAGATGCAGTCATAAATGATCCTAAAGAATTACAAAGATTGGATTTGATTCAAAGAAAACCTCCGTTACATCAAATCTATAACCTCATGGACTTTGAATTTGTGGCTAGACAAACCATGGAACCTAATGGTTGGGCTTATTATTCTTCTGGTTGTGATGATGAAATCACTTTGAGAGAAAATCACTATGCTTATCAAAGAATTTTCTTTAAACCCAGAATTTTAGTTAACGTTACAAACATTGATTTTAGTAGAACAATGCTAGGTACCAAATGTTCTGTTCCATTTTATGTCACAGCCACTGCTTTGGGGAAATTGGGTCATCCTGATGGAGAAAAAGTCTTGACTAGGGCTTGTGCCAAAGAAGACATAATTCAAATGATTCCTACTTTAGCTTCTTGTTCATTTGATGAGATTGTTGATCAAGCTACCGATTCTCAAACTCAATGGTTTCAACTTTATGTTAATTCTAACAGAGAAATCACTGAAAAGTTGGTTCGTCATGCAGAAAAAAGAGGTTGTAAAGGATTATTTATTACAGTTGATGCTCCTCAATTAGGTAGAAGAGAAAAAGATATGAGAATGAAATACATGGCTGAAGCAGCGGAAGTTCAAGAAGATGTTGAAGAAGAAGGAGAAAAAGTCGATAGATCGCAAGGAGCTGCTAGAGCTATTAGTTCATTTATTGATACTGGACTTTGTTGGGATGATATTGAATGGTTCAAATCTATCACTTCTATGCCCATTATTTTGAAAGGGGTTCTTTCTGTTGAAGATGCTTTGAAAGCCATTTCTTATGGAGTTGATGGAATTGTTTTATCAAATCATGGAGGTAGACAATTAGAGTTTTCTAGATCAGGGATTGAAATCTTAGCTGAATTAATGCCAATTTTAAAAGAAAAAAACTTGCAAGATTCTTTAGAAATCTTTGTTGACGGAGGAGTTCGTCGTGCTAGTGATATTTTGAAAGCCCTTGCTTTGGGTGCTAAAGGTGTAGGAATTGGTAGACCTTTTCTTTATGCCATGAGTACTTATGGCGATGATGGAGTAGTTAAAGCTTTTCAAATTTTAAAAGATGAGTTCTTAATGAATATGAGATTACTAGGAATCACTAATTTGGATCAAATAAATGGAAGTTATGTTGATTTGAAAGGATTATCGGGTAATAGATTTTTAGGTGACAATTTATTCAATGGGGTTTATGAACCATTAGATAATCCTAAATTTAAACCAAAGTTATAGTTTTTAATAGTTTCCAATTACATTTATCATTTTCTTTAACAAACTGTAAATTCTTTTCATGTTGAAAAGTTAAAACTCCAACGCCATGGGTCAATCGGCTGCAATCCTCTTTCTTAGAATAATATTAAGCAGATCATTAAATAAACCAAATCTATTGCCACCTTCCTCATCATCTAAACTGATCAATCATGAACAATTACACCATTCCAACTACTTCTATATCATATCTTTCACCAGAGAACTCTGGCTTGGTGTTAATACCAGAAGTGATTTATAGTATTTCAATTAACAAAACTATTGGGGTACAGTTAATGAATCATTTTCGTTCATTATTAATGGATCAGAATGACTCAAATTTTCCCAAGTTAGTTGATAATAAAGAAACATCTCAATTTAGCAATGAAAGTTTACAAAGTATTGAAAAATTAAAAGGAATATTAATGACACATAAAGATAGTGCTCCTTGGTTAATTCTTGGAATTTTATCAAATTATGAAGGGAAAGTAATGTCAATTACAAGAATTTTGAGTATTTCTAACGATAGAAACAATGATGAGAGCTTCATTTTAACTTTAAAAGTTTTAGCTCGAGGGAAAATCTTGAATGAATTCAGTAAAGATAAATCATTTCAATCATTAAAAGTTAATATTTGTACCAATGAATCGATCAGTTATGAAGGAAATCTCACTAATCATATCAAAAGTTTCCAGTCAGTTTTATCAGAGTTCTTTCAACAAGTTGATTGGTTAATTGAAAGTTACTCAATAGGATTAAAAAATAATTCAATTTTCCATACATTTTTAAGATTGTCACCATTAGCATCAATTATTTTCTTAAATTTAAAAAATGATGACTCAATTAATAAAATTAATAAGGTTTATAGTGATTTAAATTATGAAAATGAGAAAATTATCAATAATATTTCAATCATTTATGATTTGGTTATTAGTTGTTTACCAATTTCTGGTAGTTTCAAATATGATCAGCTTAAAGAATTAGACATTGATAAAAGGTTAACTTTTTCTCATGACTTGATTAGAGACTTTAATGAATTAATTAAATCTTTCAAGAAAAACTATGATTTATACATGAAAGATTTCATATATTTGGATGATTCTAATAAAGCCAAATTATTTCTCAACCATATTCAATCGTTAAAAAAAATTGCTGATACGTTTAGAAGAAATGGTCAAGTTATAGTTACTAGAAAAAATCAATTAAACAATCATGCTAAGACGGCTAAAAGAAGAAATATCAATAATAATGATGATGATGAAGATGATGATGAATCAATGAGAAAATTAAAAAGTTTCTATAAAGAATTAAGCAAACCTGATTCAAAGATTAAGATTTCCTTTGATGGAAATAGAATTTTGAAAAAAGATTTCGAAAGATTATTTAAAATGTCGAAAAATCAAATGATGAAAAATTCAAGTGAATTCCAAGTTTTATCAAACTATTTAGAAATTGTTATTGATTTACCTTGGTCAAGTGATGAATTAACCAATATTGATTTAACAAAAGCAGAAAAACAATTGAACGATGATCATTATGGGATTTTCAGTGTTAAAAATCGACTATTAGAATATTTAGGAGTTCTAAACCTTGAAAAAAAAAATCAAAAATCTTTTTCAAAAGCCCCAATCTTATGTCTTAGCGGACCACCAGGAGTAGGTAAAACTTCCTTAGCTCAATCAATTGCCAAAACTTTGGATCGAAAATTTCAAAGATTGTCTCTTGGTGGTATTAATGATGAAGCAGAAATAAGAGGTCACAGACGTACTTATGTGGGCTCAATGCCCGGTATGATTGTTTCTGCTTTAAGAAAGGCCAAAACTTTAAACCCAGTGATTCTATTAGATGAAATTGATAAATTAAATGGTAATAACAGTAACTCAAGAGGTGATCCGCAAGCAGCAATGTTGGAAGTTTTAGATCCTGAACAAAACTCAAACTTCATTGATCATTATCTTGGTTTTCCTATTGATTTATCACAAATTTTATTTATTTGTACGGCTAATGATATGAGAAATTTACATCCTGCTTTAAGAGATCGATTAGAAATCATTTATCTAAATGGATATTCATTTATGGATAAATTAGAAATTGTTAAAAAATATTTATTACCAAAAGAGTTGATTAAGAATAGTTTAGCTAAAGAATCAATACTTTTTGAAAATGATCAAGTTATTTTACAAATGATTTTAAATTATACCAATAATGAATCAGGAATTAGAAATTTACAAAGAGAAATTGCCAAATTATGTCGTAAAAAAGCTTTGGAAATTAATTTTGAAAAAAAACTTAATCCTATTATTACTAATGATAATTTACCAAGTTATTTAGGAATTCCAAACAGTTACTATTCGATTATCACCAAACAATCAAAACTAAACTCAAAATTTTCAAAAAATTACGGATTAGTGAATGGATTAAGTTACAATTCCAATGGATCAGGAAGTTTATTATTATTTGAACTAATTAATATTATCAATGAAACTAAGACTCCAAAATTTATTATGACAGGAAGATTAGGAGAAGTATTAACAGAATCAGTTCAAATCGCTTCCTCTTATGTCAAAAATTTACTAATCAAAAATTCTCTTGAATTTTCTAATTCTTCCTTAACTTCTAAAGATGCATTGAATACATTACTAACTAATGAAATCCATCTACATGCTCCCGAAGGGGGGATTAGTAAAGACGGACCAAGTGCAGGAATCGCCATTACTTTAGGGCTATTATCATTAGTTTATCAAACACCAGTTCCTAATAATATTGCCATGACAGGAGAAATGACATTAAGAGGAATGATTTTACCAATTGGAGGAGTCAAAGAAAAACTATTAGGTGCTCATTTATCAAAATCTGTTGATGTGGTGATTATACCAAGAATTAATAGAATTGATATTATACAATATTTTATTGATAATTTGAAAGTTAATGATAAGTTTAAAATAAATGAAATTTTGTTAAAAATCTTAAAGAATGATAATAAATTGTTGAATAGTTTGGAAATTTTTGAAGAACCAGAAGTTTATGTTAAGGAAAAGTTAGGAATCAAAATTTATTACGTTGAAGAGTTTTGTGATGTTATTAAAGTTGCTTGGGGTAAGCAAGTTAAATTAGTTGAGAATGACCAATTAAATGAATTACCTTTAACGAGATTATAAGTGGGTTTTGAAATTATCAGGAGTTGAAATTAATCAAAAAAGTAGTTCATTTTATTATTTTATTCAAGAAGCAATTGGAAATTATTGTTGGTTTAATTTGGTTTTGATTCAAAGTTTGTGAACCCGAACTTCTGATTTGTTTATATATTATGTATCTTATGGTATGCTTATAGGTGTATGATCTTTGATTATGTGTAATTGTTTGTAAAATAGTTTACTCGAGTTTTGTCTTTGATATACTGTATTTAAATTCTCATAATATGTTAATATTAGTGAGAACAAATTGTTTATATCAATAAACATCAGAAAATTCTCAATAATTGTTGCTTGACTTTTTGTTTTTGTAATCAGTTTCTTCTCTTTTTCGTCTGTTGACATTTAACAATGTCTTTGGCCCATTGGGTTGGTGTTTGAGAAAATTTAATCTCATCTCAAGAATTTACGTACTATATAGCAATCTATATTAAAAACTACTCTGTTATAAACAACATAAATCAATACCATGACAAGGAGTAAGAAACCTAAAAAACCCATTCCGATCACCTCATCAATTAATAAACCTACAAAAAAGTTTAAATCAAAAATTCTGAGAAAAATTATAAATTCTTTCCATTTATTATTAAAATCCAAAACTTTAGTTCTTAAAAAGACATCTTTACCCACAGATTATTTACCAGTACTCCAGAACAATAAGAAATGGTTGGGTCATTATGACGAAGGATTCAATGAACATCAAAAGAGCAAAAAAATTGAAATACGAAAAGATTTAATTCCCAAAATCAATTCAACAAAAGATGTGCTCAGTCTAATAAAGATTCTCGGCGAAATTGACAAGCAAATTGAATTGCAAGGAGGTTTAAATAATTATCAAAAAGCTTCACTAATTGGTCAGGATAAAAATAGAGGATCAGATTCGCTGAAAAAGTTAATTGAATGGTTTAAAGAAATAAAGAATTTTGAATTTTTGAATTTGAATGTTTTGGAAATCGGCAGTTTATCAAGTAATAACGAGATCAGTAAATATTTCTCCAAAATCAAAAGAATTGATCTAAATTCTCAAGAGTTAGATAAGATTGAACAAATTGATTTTATGAAATTCCCAATTGATCCAAACTATGATATAATCAGTTTATCATTAGTGTTGAATTTTGTACCAAATGAAGTTGATAGAGGTGAAATGTTAAAAAGACTAAGTTTTTTCTTCAAGAATGGTACTGGTTGGTTGTTTTTTGTTCTACCATTATCTTGCATTGAAAATTCTAAATATATAGATAAAGATGTTTTAATTAATAAGATTTTCAAGAATTTGGGTTATGAATTAATTAATTTTTATGAATCAAATAAATTAGTTTACTGTTTATTCAAATTTGATAAGGAGAACCAGGTCGAAAATTTAAAATTTAAAAAAGTCAAACTAATAGGAAATTTAAGCAATAAAAATAATTTCTCAATTGTTTTAAATTAGTTCATGATTTGATATGTTTGAAGTGTTTGTATATTACTATAAATGTTCTTAGTTATTTATTATTAGTTCTCAAGATGTAAAAGAGTCCTCATTTATAAATACAAATTATAAACAGTTTTGTTAGTAGTCAGAATTTGAAATATTAATGAACTCTTTTATCAATGAATTAAAAAAAAAAACATGGGTAATTACTCACCAGATGACTAGATTATATATAATTAATAAGCTTTTAAGATTTCACTAACCGGAAAAATCACTCTAAACTGTTTAACATCATTTTGGTCGTTAAAAATCTCTGAAAATCAAGATTAATACAAGTTCTATTGGGATCAACAATTTAAATGATAGTCAAATTGATTTCCCGCAAACCTTCTTCAGATCACTTAATGAGAAACTGTATACCTATTGAATTTTTTGGTAAAAGTTTGTGTGCTCACATAAGAAAGATTGTATCATTATTAATAATCCAATGAAGACTTTTACTGGAAAGTAATGAAAAGAAAGTATTGATGAAATTCTAGTTAGCGAAATAAAGGTTATAATCATATAGTAGTACATTGATTCCGAGAAGTTTCAATTTGAGAGTGAAAACATTTTGCTTAAAAATTTAAAAGAGACTTTAAGATCTAAGTTTCGCAAACTGTATTATAGCAGAGCATTAATCAATAAAGAGTCAAATCATAATTGTTGTTTGAACTCAATTTTCAATTCAACACTTGTCCAATCTAATCAAAATGATCAGGAAAAGGTACAAATAATTGAATGATTTTTACACTTACAGTTTGAATAGATCATTCCCTCAATAAAGATTATCAATTCTTAATAAAATCTATTATTACTAAATCGTTAAAAAAAAATTTGATGAATTACTCACTAAAAAAAGTGGGACTGTATATTTTTGATAAAACACATAAGAGTTGTTTTCGATAGAACACACAAGAGTTGTTTTCGATAAAATCAAACGAAATCCTCCATTATTTAATAGAGTAGTGAATAGGTATACATGATCTAGGTAAGAGAATCAACTAAGCCCATCCTTTCATTGAAGTCGAATTGACAATATAAAATATTATCTCTATTAGTGAGTTATTAGTCAGAGATGACTGACTACGATAACTTTTTGTTTGCTAGAACTGAATTTAGTCAAGATTGTTTAAACTATTTTGTGTTTGTGGTTTTAGGTGCAGGAAAAACTTATACTTCAGTCTAACATAATCGAAATACCATTAATGCATATAAATGTATCAGTATATTAGCATCAATGTTTAAGTCGGGAGCTATACTTCCCAGCCCTGATTATCTCATTAATTAAGTTATTGACTCAATGACAGAGCAGATCCGAAATTATCCCTTAAGTAGGAGTTATTTATAGTAAAAATATTTTCAGTTTAGTGAAAAGTCTTATCCTGGACTCTGGTAATATCCAATAATTTCTTCTTACGTCCAAACTAAATTGACATATTATTGAACATGCGTTTGATACTAAACTATAGAATTATTGGCGATATCAAACCCAGGGATTAATCAAAACTATTTGGTAATAGGATGACTATTTAAAGTGAACTATTCCCCAACTTCAATGTAGATATTATTATCATCAAATCAACCAAAATTTCAATATGCAACTTTCTAACAACTTTTTAATCTTTATAGTTTTATTTCAACTCATTATTGGGTTTCCAATATTAATTGATCCCTTAATGAAAAGAGCTTTCATTAGTGAAGCAGCTTTTAATTCAGGACTTAAAAGTGTTGGGTCTGCTACTGGCAAAGCTTCTGTAAAAATTGAAACTGCTTCAACAAAGGTTGGTAGTATAGCTAAAGCTGCTGGTTCAACTGTTGCTACAGGTCTTACAAAAGCTGGTGTTTCTATTTCAAAAGCTGGTACAAAAGCTAGTACTGCTATTAAAAAAGGTGCTTCTTCAGTGAAAGCTGGTTATCAAGAAGCTAGAGCTAAACCCAATTCAGGTACTACTACTGAGAAAACCAGTACCGATAAGGACACTGATAGTGATAGTGATGTTGGCTCATTGTCTCTGTCTGATTCATTATCAACTTCATCTAATACTAATACTGGTGGTAGATTTATTGAAAGTTTTGACTAACTCCTTTAAGCAAAATTTCTTTTGTTTTTCTTTTTATGGTAAGACATTTTCTGTTACTACCATCGTCTATAGATTTTAAATTCTATTTTATTAATAAATTTTTAGTTATAATTAAGTTTTCACATTTGTAACAATTTATTGAGTTGATTTAGATGATGCAAATAGTTGAAAGAAACTCGACAACATGACGAAACTTTAAAAAGCCTGAAAGAAACTTTGCAAAGAAAAGTTCTTTATGCTATTCATGGATTGTTCAATTGCTTAATCTATAAAAACAACACAAGGAATACATCCAAGCTAGTCATGGTGATAAAAAAGAGTATGGGTAAAAGTTTTGAGGTTGGATGAGAAATGGGGGAATAACTTTGAAATTGTTATTTTATAGTAAGCAGTAAAAACTAAGTTCATATTTTGATGAGATTTAAACTCATTTGAAATCACAACTGCATAATTCGGAAATCAAACTTCTCAAGTCTACAAAAAGTCTATAATACTATACATTGAACAAAATATCTAAAGATCTTATAAATAAAATTAAGCTCCTCTAACAAGATATAAAACGTCTCCATCTTTAAACTCTTTATTAACTCTTCCATTTAATGCCACTGATTTAACCAAATCGTTCGAATCTTTCATCACTTTTAGTTCTTCTGGTCTAGATAATCTAAATAATGATAATTTTTCCAGTTTTGTGATTTGTTTATTATTTAAATTTTTCACATTATAAGTTTTCGTAATACTATCCAAAGATCTCCCCACTGGCCATGATCTAGACATGTAAAATGGTTTTTTCAAATCACTTAATTCCTTTTTCAGAGAATTGAAAAATTCCTCGAAATTTGATGAATCAGGAACAATTATTACCCAAGTATAAATTCTTTCTTGAATAGGAATCTTGACATCACCTTTAGCAGAGCTTTTTAATTTTGATAATTGCACAATTCTTTCACTGGGTGATGATTTGAAAAAATTCATAAAATTATTACTAGAATTATTTTTAAAAAATGATTTCTTTTTAATCAAATATTTGCCTTCATGAAACACAAACTTTCGAACCTTCTCAAGCGTTAACTCATCGTTATTGAATTTATTGAAAACTGTCTTCTTTGGTTTTAATTTATCTAATTCATAAGATTTTGGTTCTTTGGCTTCATTAAAGATTTCTTTAACTGATCTTGTTGGTTTATCATTAGAAGTAGCAAACACAGGTTTCTTAAGTTCTTTGGTATCTCTCAACTGGGTACAGTTATGATTAATGCTCATACGATGATCTTTGCAAAAAATTCCTCCACAATCTTCACAAGTAAAGGGTAAAAAATCTAGTTGTCGACAATATTGACAATGTTTCCCAATATCTAACATTCCACTCTCCGTCATGATTTATAATTTATATTGGTGAGTTTACGGTATATGATTAGATGCGTAGGATTAGTCGAGTACTTATAGTTGTTCTTGGTGGCAAATGATTAATAATAACAATCTGCTAGAATCATCTTTTATTTTTGTTTTTGCGGAATTTTGGCCACCCAAAAAATGTTTTGTTACCATGGGATTGGTATAACCATGTAACAAAAATGATTTTTACATGAATATAGTTATATATAAGTTTTTACGAGTTTAACCTTGAATAAACTAAAAAACAATTCATAGTTCTAGAAACTTGTGACAATTTTTTCTCGGTTGATGTTGTGCAACTTGTAATATTAGTCTGAGGAGCAAAGTCTGTTAACAAATTAGTACAGCTCACAATTAAAGTAACAAAATAATCTTAGCTTGTTGGTAAGAAATTATCAATTATTTTTTTGAAGTAATATTGATTTTCACCAAACTGAAATCATTGTTATTCAAATATCACTTTACTGATTATAGTAGTTGATGAGTGATTTCAAATCAAAACCTTTTTCAGTTTCTTGAATTAAGCGCTAATACAAAGCCAAAGCTCACGGTTTTTATGTCATTTAGTTTGATTTGTAAGTTTTCGGGTTTACCTACTAGTATATAGGGCTTGCTTTAATAAATATTTTATAATATCTCATTATCAAATCGGATTGGAATAAATTTATAAGGGATGGAAATTTCAGAAACCAATTGAAAAATTTTATAAATTGTTTGTATTAGGAAGCTTCAAACTTTTTGAGTTCTAAACAAACACAAATATAACGATCAAATAAAAACTGATTTTTTTCAATATTCTCAATAATTGTTTTTATTTTCTTTGATTCGTTATGTTTGATAACTAAAGAACTGGAGAAAATCATAAAGTCTATAAGTTTTCTGTAAAACAAGATTTAAACTCTCTTGTTTATAATTAACTTCTTGATTTGGTTAAAAAAATCTTCAACATCATTCTCATATTTGGCAACATCTACCTAACTTCTGAACTTACTTCTAAAAACATACTAGTTGAGAATTGATAACATAAATATATTTTATTAAAAATTACATACCTTGTTTTTGGTATGAAATTATCCATTTATTTTTTTAGAATAACAATAATTTCTGAAAAATGAAAATATAATTATTTCGAAAGATTTCTATTTGGGAACTCTTGTCTAACAGTCACTTCTATGTATCAAATTTATAACATTATCAATTTTCCCAGTCAATCTTTATTTCAAAACCCAATATTAATTATTTTAAATAGTTATTAGATATTGCTTACACAAGCAGGAATTTTTCATCCAAACGATAGTTACTAATTAGTGGATTTAACCAATTGTTAACTATTGGATTAAATATTAAGTCATGGCCGAAGTCGTTACTATTCCTACTCAAAGTAAATCAAAAGCTTGTCGTGTTTGTAAACCAGAAATACTCAATCATGATGAGCAAGTATTGAAAAAAGGACAAGAATCTATTAAATAATGTGACGGTTTGATCACTTTCACAAGAGATGTAAGTGCAAGTAATCAATTAAATATGACCATGAGGTAGTTGGAGTTCTCTGTAAAAATACCATTTTTGGTTCAATTGAATAATACGAATTCAAAAATTCGGTTTTACGCATGAATTAGGATGCTCATGAGTTTTATCAAAAGTGCAATTTTACAACAACTTTTTCTTATACATTGATAAGCAGCACAATCTCGAGGTAGTGATATATTATAGAAGCTGCAGTTGCTCAATCTTGAATCTCTAGGTTAACACTTCATAGTTCACTAATTCTTAAGAGTTTTCATTGAGTGAAATAAATCATTGGTTATAGAAATACAACCCGAATAATATGAGATTTTAAAGTATCTTACCAAAAGTGAGAACTCAAGAGCGTTCAAGAGCTTTAGGTTGCATTTTATTAATTCCGGCAGATTTTGAATCTTCTTTAGAAATATTTTGTTAATGTTATGTTTTTCCTGATTTTTATTAATTAATTACTTTAACAAACAATAAAGCAGATTCTTATTTTGTCCATAATTATATATTGGAGATGTTGGTTGGCCATGATGAGCTAACTTTTCAATAAAGATTACAAAATGTTTTTCTTCCAATTAATTGATGATTTCAAGTTTCAACATGAATAATACAAAGACGTCCAAAATTAAATTGGATAACTAATTCTAGCTCGAATATTAAAGAGTTCTGTTTCAAATATACTTTACAAATTATATTTCTTGTGAAAACAAATTTTAGTACTGGATTTGTAACAATTCAAAGCATTGGTGTTATCAGTTATTAATAATCATTGATGGAATTTAACTCTTTTTAATTAACAATTGATATTAATTCCATTCTTAAGTTACTAAAGATTTTAACCCCAATGAGTGATTTTTTTACAAATTAAACTTAATAAATTAATTTTAAGAATGCTTAGTCAATAATTAATACCAACTTGGTAATATGAAGTATGTTGTAACACTTTGATCATTTCACTAATTATAATACATGTATGATATGTTAATTATCAATTAATAATTAAACTGACTGCTACTAAATTACTGAAAAAATCTTGACATTCCAAACTAAAATTTGTCGATCTTTGTAAAAATGTCAATTTATGCAAGATGAGATCTGAGACATTTTAACTGAAAAATTTCAAAGGATCAATGTGCTCCGTTTTCAGATTTCAGATTTCAGATTACAGGATTACTGAATAGCAATTGAATATATTATAAGAAGAAAATAGCGAAAAATCAACATCATCGTAAACTCATTAATAAACAGTACTGGCTCTTTTTGTAGTGGCTGTAGAATTAACACTAGTTGCAGGACTAGTATTAGGATTATTATTATTATTATTATTATTATTATTATTGTTATTATTGCTATTATTATGAGTCGATTTTATATCTAATCTCATGGCACTTTTAAATCCTTTGAATCGAGAAGCTTTCTTTGGAGGATCCACTGGTTCAATGATTTTACTATTAGTGTAACCATTCAAATTAAAAGCATTAGTAACTGAACTTTTGTCTGTGGTATAACCAGGAACTAACAAATCACCAAACATTTTTTTAGATGGAGAAGTCTTTAAAGTTGATTGTTTTAAATTTTTATTGGAAGGTTTTCTGTTGAAACGACTATTAGAGTTGGTCATGGTTATGGAAGAAGATGAAGATGATGAGGAAGAAATGTTAATATTATTTTTGATGGATTTGAAATCATTGGTAGCGGTGATGGAGGAGTTGGTGGTGGTTATGCTGGAGATATCTAATAAAGAACTGGTATCACTTTGCTCTTCACTTTCTTCATTATTTTTTCTATAATCTTCATTATTGAACAAGTCATAATAATTGTTATTACCATCATGATCTAATTTCAACATATCTTCAGAGCCACAAGCTAACATGGTATTAGCCAAATAACTGTAAACTTTGACCCAAGCATCTTCAATCTTGTAATCAAATTTATTGCCAAAACGATCATGAAAAGTTTTGATTAAAGCTTGACCCATTAAATGAAATTGATAAGGCTCAATCCCCAAGATTCTAGAATGACGTTTACCCAAAGCATCGAGGAAATCATCTAAAGCTTTTAAATCTTCAAGGGAATGAATAGCGGTTTGCAAGACTCCAGCAAAAGAAGAAGCAAGATGTTTGATGGAAGGGAACATGCTTTCTAAATCAGGTTGTAGACCGAGCAAATTGGAATATAATTGATCACAGAACAAGGAAGAACTGTTACCGGAGTATTTACTGGAGAAATTGACGTTAAGATGGGAGTTTGGGTTTAAAGTATTGGCGGAAGACTTGCCCAACATTTGATCCCAAGTGGATCTGATGACCTGGATCTCTTGAGGAGTGAGGGCCAAAGTAACGGTGTACCGTTGAAGGGGCTTGAGGTAATGGTTTTGTTCGCCGGTTGTTTGAAGAATGAAGTCCATTGTGATTTAAATTCAGGTGAGTTAATTAGTAAAAGAAAGATTAAATAAAAGTGTTACGGGGAAGAGAGAGGTATTTATAATATTTCCAGTACTTTTGTTTTTATCAATTAACAATTTACCATTTTGCAAAGTGACTTTATTATTTTACAATATACAGTTTACATGCTTAAATTAATTAAACGCGCCAAAAACTTTTCAAGTTAAAGGGCCGCTGTTCCCCGATGTGTTAGAATTTTATATTGATAAATTATTACAATTAGTATTCCTAATCTAGGAATCTTACTGATAAGATATGAAATTCAATGCTTGTTCAATTATTGACCGATTAATACAATTTCAACAGTTTCAATTCCTCCAGACACTCACTTTTTTTTAAGGGGCCCAAACCCAACACTGTCCAACTGCCCAGAGCAATTTGGGTCCTACCTGCATCACAAATCTCTACAATATTCACTTTTTCAGAATTCAATGAATTCTTAACTTTTTGCATTGCTTCTTCATTTGGACATTTCAACGTGATCTTCGTTTGTCCATGTTTGATCCATTGCTTTAACGATTCATGATACTGGGAATCTTCCAAGCATTGACTAAATAAACATAAAGTCCCATGACAGCATTGAGCAATCACTTTGCCTTTGGTCATCTTCAAATCACTTCTAATGATTAAAATCATTCTATATTCATCGTAATCTTCTTCAAACTCTTCTTCATCTGAATCTTCCTCAAATGAAATGTTTTGAATCATATCATTTATTGTACTATTATTATTAGTATCATTGCTTTGAAAACTAGCAATATAGTATCCCGATACAAACGACACCAAACATGCTAATGCCCCCACAAATGTCCATTTACTCATTCTTAGTCTTTGATCTTTGATAACTTTTCACTGCCTTTTAATGACTGAAATATTTTTTTTTTTCTTGCTTATACACCAACCTTGCGGGACAATCTCTTTGCCCTTTTGAGTAACTTCATTGAGCCCTTGTAATAACAAATAAACATTCCTATTAATTTAATTGACAGGATCCTTATAATTCCTGTCAAAGTATTCATCTTAACTTGTCACCTATCTCCGGTAAAGATTTGTACCTTATCTAGTATACTTATTTACTTTAGTGATTACATTAAAACTCATTAACATCTTTATGATACTATACACTACTATCTAATAATTTATTTTATTTACATTAACATTTTTTTGAAAATCTTCCAATCTCATGACGTCATTAACTGGTTTATTCTTTTCTTTAAACTTCTTCAATAACAATTCATTTAGTTTTAAATAATGTTTTTTATTACCATTCATTTTACTAAACAATAAATCTGAGCAACTACCTCTTGTCAACTTATCTTTTATAAAATTTTTCAAAAAAATCTCATATTCTATATCCTTATTTTTCGAATGTTTTTTCATTAAATCAAATACCATCTCAATTTGAACTTTACTTGGTGGTTTAAATCTCCAAAAATTAACAGTATTCAAAAATTTTAAATCTTCTGGATAATACTTCAACAAATAATTAACTAATTTTGATAAAATTTCTTCCTTTTTAAGATTTTTTAAAATTAGTTTCAGACTATAACCTTGAAATTTAGAATTCTTTTCATATAGTTTGACTTCATAAGTTTCATCCTTTCTAATTATTCTCAAATATTTTTGATTGATTAAGCTTAACAGCCAAACATTATCACCAGTTTTAATAAATGGAAATTGAGAATTTTTAAATATTTCATCATCATTACTTTTAAATAGATAATCATTTAGTGAGTCAAAATGTTCAAAAATAAAATCTTTTTTGTCAACTAATTGATCAAAGTTTCTTTCTTGTTTTTTATTAACAATCGTTTTTAGATCTTTGATATTCATTTTATTTAATTCAACATTATAATCAACACCATATAATGTTGGAGCAGTAATTGCTTCTGCTTTATTAGGAATAAACGAAATAATATGACAAAATCGTTTATCAGCATGTTTTCTTAATCCTCTACCAATCATTTGTAATAATAAAACATTAGATTTTGTGGGTCTTGCCAAAATCAATGAATCAATATTTGGAATATCCGTACCTTCAGTGAAGATTCCACAATTTATTAAAACATCAATATTCCCATTTTTAAAGTTTTCAATAATTGAGTCTCTTTGCATTTGTTTTGTGGTTCCTGTAACAAAACTACTTCTAATTCCATTCTTCAAAAATAAACTATTTAATGATTGAACATGATTAACATCGACTGCAAATATTAATGTTGTCTTCAACTTTTCTTCTTCTTTGAATTTTAAGTAAGTTTTTAAAATTAATTCATTACTTTTATCAGTATTGACTGCAATACCTAATCTACTAACCACAAAATCCCCTTGTCTAGTTGTTACTTCACTTAAATCTAAATCTTCATCTTTAATAGTTGTAAATTTTGCATCACATAACCAACCTTCATTAATCATATCATCTAAACCTTTATGAAACACCACATGATCCATGATTTTGGTCAAAGATTTTTGATCGTGACGATTTAAAGTAGCAGAAAATCCCACAATATTAATATTAGGATTATTTTCTTCAAAATGACTCACAATATTCAAATAACTTTTAGCAGCAGCATGATGAGCTTCATCGATAATAATCAAGTCAAAGTCTTTTGGATCATAATTCATTAATCGATTATTTAAACTTTGAATTGATCCAATTACAATATCTCCTGATCCATCAGCTTTTTTCATTCCTAAATCGATTTGAATTGATTTTTCTGGCATCATTGAAGAACAAACATTATAGGCTTGATTTGCTAATTCTTTACGATGAACAAGAACTAAAACTTTTTTATTGTTTTTTGGCATAAATTTAATTAAACTCGAAAAAATCACAGTTTTACCACCTCCTGTTGCTAAACTAACGGCAATTCTTCTTTTCCCATTCTCAAAAGCATTCATACATCGCAGAATACAATCTAATTGATAATCTCTTAATACAATCTCTGACTGTCGTAGTATTGATCGGGTGCTAAAGGCTCTTAAAACAAAACCATTCATTTTGGTGGGGGATCTTTTGTATTTACAAAAATTGAAAATCTCATTGCAAAAAAAAAGTGGCGACAAAATTTAAAATAATAATAAAATGAAATCATCACCAAATCTTTTCAATTAATCCAAGTGCCCAATCATGTTTCTAGTCAAACGAACAGCCTTAAAACGTTGTTCGCTTCGTAATTCCCAACAACAACATCTTTCATACCTAATCCAATCCCATGGATTAAAAAAAAACTTCAAACGACTGATTTATTTGACCAGTTATCAACAGCGAACTTTTTCTATCTTCACAATACCTAAGATGGCCGCGAAGATTGTTAGAGTTCCCGCAGCCATTGGAGGTGGATTAGCTGCTGGTGGAAGTTATGTGATGTATAAAGTGGAAGAAGCTACAAGTTATACCAATGATCAGTTAGATAAAGCTAAAGATTTGATAAGTGATGGTAAAGATTGGTTCAATGGATTATGGAATCTGAAAAAAGTTGATAATATAGATGAAGTTAAAGAAAATAAACGAATTGAAAAAGAAGAAGAAGAAGATAGTGAAGAAGAGGATAAAGAACCAGAAAATAATAAAACCGGAATAGTTGCTGGAGCAGCAATTATGGGATTACAAAATGATGATGATGAATCAAATGGAAGAGATAATTCTGATGAACAAATCTTAAATTTAACCAAACAAATGATTGAAATTCGAAATTTATTATCACAAATTGATCAAAATGATACTTTAAAATTACCTTCAATTGTGGTTATTGGATCTCAATCATCTGGTAAATCATCAGTTTTAGAAGCGATTGTTGGTAAACAATTTTTACCAAAGGGTGACAATATGGTTACTAGAAGACCAATTGAGTTAACTTTAATTAATGATCCTGGTAGCTTATTAGAAACTGCAGAATTCACAGACTTAAAATTAGGTACTTTAACTGATTTTACCAATGTTTCTAGAATTTTAATGGAACTAAATTTAGCCGTTCCAAGTTCAACAGCAATTTCCAGTGAACCAATTAGATTAACCATCAAATCTGCAAAAACTCCAGATTTAACTTTAATTGATTTACCTGGTTATATTCAAATTCAATCAGATGATCAACCTACAGAATTAAAACAGAAAATTAGAGATGTTTGTATGAAATATTTAGAACCTCCAAATATTATTTTGGCAATCTCTCCTGCTGATGTTGATTTAGCTAATAGTAGTGCTTTGAGAGCTGCTAAAATGGTTGATCCAAAGGGTGAAAGAACTTTAGGAGTTATCACAAAAATGGATTTAGTTGATGGAATCAAAGGTAAAGAGTTGTTAAAAAACAATAAATACCCATTAAAAATGGGATATGTGGGAGTTATCAGTAGAGTTCCAGAAAAACTGATTTTTTTAAGTAATAAAAAATCAAACAACTTATCACAAGATTTAACAAAAAACGAAGAAAATTATTTCTTTAGTCAAGAGAATGAAAAATATTTTTTCAATGCAACAGTTGGAATTAAATTACTAAAAAAAAAGTTGATGAAAATTCTTGAAAAATCAATGAGTAATTCATTATTACCAACTCATGAAGCAATTCAAAAAGAATTAGATGATGCAAGTTACAAATTCAAAGTGGAATTTAATGATAGATTGTTAACCCCTGAAACTTATATTGATAATAATTTAGATTCTTTAAAAGTTGCTATTAAAGAATTAGGTAAAAAATTTGGTAAAAATGAAATTTTATCATTGTTAAGAAGTGAATTGGATCAAAAAGTTTTGGATTTATTAGCTTTAAGGTATTGGAATAACACAGAAGTTGATATTAAAGAATTAGAAAATTTATCAGATGATGAAGATGATTTATATTGGCATAATAAATTAGATCTAACAACTTCAAGTTTAACGAAAATTGGAGTTGGCAGATTATCAACAAATTTGATAACAAATTGTTTATTAGATGAAATTCAAGAAATCATTAAAAATACCAATTTTCAAAAACATCCAATAGCTCAAGAAATTATAATGAAATGTGCAATTAAAATTTTAAATTCCAAATTTTATTCAACAGCTGATCAAGTTGAAAATTGTATTAAACCATATAAATATGAAATTGATTTAGAAGATTCTGATTGGAAATTGTCAAAACAACATACAATAAAATTATTAAATGAAGAATTAAAACAAAGTAATGAATATTTTGAAATTTTACAATCAGAAATTGGTAAAAGAAAATTACAAAATGTCATTTCATTTATTGAAAAAAATCAATTAAATGAAGAAAATTTACAGTTTTCCAAAAAATTAATTAAAAAAGGTAAAGAAGCAGTTTTTACAAAAGACCGTATTGATTTGTTAAAATTAAGATTAATGGCAATTAAATCAAAATCATGTCAAACAAAAGAAAATAAGTATAAATGTCCAGAAATTTTTTTAAATTCTGTGGTTGACAAATTAACAAAAACTTCAATTTTGTTTCTAAACATTGAACTATTAAGTGATTTTTATTATAATTTCCCAAGAGAATTAGATTTAAATTTTAAAAAACTTAATGATGAAGATTTAATCAAAAGTATCAATGAAGATGAAAAAATCAAAAATCATATCAATCTACAAAAGAGAAAAGAAAGTTTAGAAGAAGCATTGAAAAAAATCGAAAACATCATTGCTTTGAAAAATTCTGGAATTGTTAGATTTGATTAAATAGTTTATAAAAATTAATTGTTATTTTATTTATTTCGTAAAGATTTTCTACTCATTTACAATATTTATTTTTTACTTGATGAAAAGTTTAATATTACTTCATCAAATGTTAATCACTGTAACTGATTAAATATTGTTGAAAGCATCGAGCAAACAAGAAGGGAAAACTTTATCAAATTGATTGATAAACTTTTCAAAACCCGGGAATTCTGCAAAATAATGTGTTTACTGGTTTTTGACAACATTTTTAAGTTTTCACGAGCCGGTTTTTCCAAATTTCCAAATAATTTGTTTGCAAAGTCCCAAATCCACAGTGTGCGGCCGGCTCGCAAAGCCGGAGTGTTAAATTACTATCACTTTTGAGCAAGCCCACCCGAATTAAGACTACTTGTAGTTCATTGAGCAGTGCGAGAGAGCAAAATATCCTAAAGTTATCAAATTTTTGTTTTTAAACTTAAAAAAAGTTTCTGAACCCCGAGCATTCACGTTAATAACAATTAAAATAATTAATGGATGATTTGAAATTTGTATCAGTTAGTTATTTAATCTTTATTATAATTCTTATTTCGGACAACTTTAAGAAAAGATTCACATGCTCCTTTGCACCGTTGATAGCAATCTTTGATTCCTCCTTCAAGTTTATGGACCCCGAGCAAACATGTTAATCAGGGAAATATTCTCGGGTTATGCTCTATTAAAACAAGGATATTTATTTAATAAAGATAATATGAACTTGATAGTATAGCTATATCAATCATCAATTATCAATTTCAACTTTCACTCCCCTTTAAAAATTCCTATTCTTTGGCTTTCTAGGAACAGCAGAAATTGACACATTGGCAATTGTGGGGCCCCACATCATATTTTTTTTTGCAGCCGTTTGCACAGGAAACAATTCACTATAAATACCTTTAAATTTTCATGATATTCTCAATACTCTTTATTGAAAAACATATCAAATATGACCTGGAAATCCGTACTATATGACACCTTCGTGCCCTTGCCTCCAAATCCTCATACCCCTTCAATAACCTTGAATTCTATTGAAAAATCCCCCATTACCGAAACCACTTCTAATTCTTCTAATGAGTCTTATCATACCCAAAGGAAACTATCAAAAAGGATGATCTACTTGATTTCTTTCAGTGGAACCATTGGCACTGCAGCATTCATCTCCATGGGATCAGGACTCGTTAGTTCGGGTTCTTTATCTTTACTACTAGGTTTTATAATCTGGAGTATTCCAATTCTATTTATTACTTTATCAATTGGAGAAATGGTATGCTATCTTCCAGTCTCTTCTCCTTTTATAACCATGGGAGGAAGGTGTTGTGATGAAGCATTGGAAATCACCATGGGCTGGAATTTTTGGGTCTTACAAGCTGCTTTGATTCCATATGAAGTGGTGGGAGTTAATACCATTATCCATTATTGGAGAGATGATTACAGTCCAGCCATTCCTTTAGTAGTACAAATTATTTTGTACTTTTTTATAAATGTTATTGCAGTTGAAATTTATGGAGAGTTCGAATTTTGGTTGAGTATTGGTAAAGTTTTATTAGCAGTTGGGATTTTCTTATTCAGTTTTATAACCATGTGTGGTGGGAATCCAAGTCATGATAAATATGGTTTTAGATATTACTCAGTAGATTTGATGAAAGAGTATATCGGTACTGGGAATTGGGGTAGATTTTTGGGACTTTTCAAAATCATTTCTTTAGCTTGTTTTACCATTGCTGGTCCTGAGTATGTGGCCATGACGGCTTCAGAAACCATTAATCCTCGAGTAACTTTACCAAAAGCCTTTAAGACCATGTTTTGGAGATTTACAGTTTTATTTGTGGGTTTATGTTTATGTATGGGGATTGTTTGTGCTAGTAATGATCCATTATTGATAGATGCTTTGAAATATAATAAACCGGGAGCTGGATCTTCACCATTTTTAATTGCCATGACTAATTTAAAGATCAAAATTTTACCAGACATCTTCAATGGGAGTTTGATCATTGCTGCTTTTAGTTCAGGAAATTCATATACTTATACTAGTTCAAGAACGTTGTATGGATTAGCATTAAAAGGACATGCTCCAAGAATATTTAGTTATTGTACTAAGACTGGAACTCCAATGTTTGCAATTTTAGTTTCATTGATTTGGTCATTTTTATCATTTTTACAATTAAGCGAAAACAGTGCAAAAGTTTTAAATTATATTGTTAGTTTGGTGACAATTTCTCAATTATTGAATTATTTTTATTGTTGTTTGACTTATACTTTTTTCTTGAAAGCTTTTAAGATTCAAAAATTTGATATTAACAAATTAACCTTCAAGGCAAAATTTCAACCTTGGTTATCCATAATTGGAGGCTCATGTGCTTTGATAATGTGTTTTTTATCAGGGTATGAAGTTTTTTTGAAATGGGATACCAAGACTTTTATTTTCAATTATATTATGCTACCTTTGAATTTAATCTGTTATCTATTGCTTAAATTTACTAAAAGAAAACCTTGGATTAAAAGTGAGCAAGTCGATTTAATTACCGGGCTAAAAGAAATTGAAGATTATGAAGAAGATTATTATGAAAATTATCAAAAAAAAAAGTTTTTCAAATGGTAGATTAAATGATAACTCTCTTTTTTTTTTTAAGTTTTAGACTAGTTTTTGTAATTTTATTAGTTTCATCATCTTTTTTAATAGACTTTTTTTTGATATTGACCAATTTTTTGAAATCTTCTTGATCTTTTTCTCTGCTTAATTTTTTCTCATTTTCTTTATTCTTCTTTTGTCTTTCTAGTTCTTCATAGTATTTTTTGCTTTCCTCATTATTGATATTATAACTTAGATATTTTTTTTTAAACTTTTCTTCTCGTTCAAGTTCTTCTTTGGCTTTATTTTCTTGTAATTGATCATATAACGTCTTTCTTTCTTCCTCATTTTGTTCATTTTGTAGTTTATTTTCTTGAGCCTTTTGTTGTTGGAGTTGAGTCTTAGTCAACTCTCCTTGTTTAACAAACCTACTCATGCTAATTGTTTGATAATATCAGCATATGTTGTCAATTGTTCCTATTTTCCATCTCATCGCTTTTTAGTTTTTTTTTAATTTTTTTCAGCATAATTTTAATAAACAAAACACTCATTTTTGATTGCAAATTCCTCGAGGATCAGTCCCCCATTGAAACTGTCAAACTTGCCATCAATTTCTTTGTTCTATTTATATTACCTGTCACTATCCTTATTCATGGTATTTCCCATTTTTTAAAAATTGCCATTCGGCAACACCTAAAGAAGAACTCAAGGATCTATCCCTTATTGCCGTACATTATATCATATAAATACTTCCAAGATATCAACGATGAATTAACGAATTCAAATTACCATCATCAAGAATGTTTGGTTTCTTCGTTTTTATAGTTTCTTTGGTAGCTGGATTACCCATTAATACCCCAATTGAAATCGGATTATCGGTGGTTAATGATACTTATTATTTCCCATTAAAAATTGGTTCCCATTCTTCAAAATTGAACTTTCTAATCGATACTATTGGGGATTTTACTTTCATTCCAAGTAGTAATTCTGTTTTTCCAAAACTGGGAAGATTCAATTCAAAATTTTCAACTTCTTTAAAGAAAACTGATTCTAGTCAGTCAATAAATTTGGAAATAAACAATAGTTCAATCATTAATTACAATGGAAATTATGTCCATGATAAGTTACAAATCAGCAATCGAAAATTAAAGGAGTTTCCCATGTATTTAGATGTTGAAAACTCTATGGGAGTGGTGGGATTGGGAGGAAATAGTGATTTATTAAATTATTTAAAAGATAAAAATCTCATCAAAAAGAAAAGTTTCTCATTGTATTACGATAGAAAAAATACTTTACTTGATCAGTCAACTTTGCAAATTGGAGGTTATGTTCCATATTATTTTAACAATTCGGTGATTAAATTACCGTTAGCTAATTCCTTTTTCCCAGTTACTGATTTAATCATTGATAAACAATCTTTGAAAGGTGATTATCCGGCTAGAATCAAAGCTAGTTCAAGTTTTATAAAAGTTCCTCCATCAGTTTTTCAAAAAATCCCAAAATATGGAACTCTTAATCCTGAAACTGGGAAACAACATTTATTAAATTGTTATGATTTCAAATCTTTTGATATTTTCCATGATTGGATTTTTCGATTTGGTAACTCTAACATAAGTATTCCATTTAGAAATTTGGTAATTCACAATAATAATGACAATTTAAATAATGATTGTTATTTTGGGGTTGAGAAAAGTGATGGTGACTATTATGAATTTGGTCTGTCATTTTTAAATTCGGTTTATCTAAATATTGATTATGATGATAATTATGTTCAATTATCTCAAGCAAAATTATCAGAAAATGTAGTTTTCCATACTCAATATGATAAAAAGTGGGATGTTAATGGATTTGTTTGGGGGGATGATTATTTAATGAATGAAATTGTCCCCGTTAATATGTATAAGTATCCTGTCGCTAGCTGGAATCTAAGAGATCTCACTAAAGATGTTGTGGTTTCTAATTGATTTAATAAAAGAGTTTCTAAGTTGAAATGTAAGACGTTTTTAGTTTAGATCAAATCACCTTTCTCGATGAAATGTTTGTCATTAAACTTCATATATAACATTCAAAGTTTAGATGTTTTTGATCATTTATAAAGTCGTAAGCAAGTTCTATTAAACACAAGCCTCGTGAATGTAAAAGATAATCAAAGAGAACACAAAAAGAAGTGCTGCAAACTTGAGGTTCCAAATACTAAGTATGAGTCTCTCACCAAAATACATTTTGAAAGTTTTTCAGAATAACCAACAATTCCTTCTCAATTACTAAATCAAATGTTGGGAAGCTTCAATTGAATTTTCTATTCAATCAATAGTTGTCGTGGATTCAATTTAAAAAAATACTTTTAAACTAATCATTAAAAACCTTCAATGATCGATTGAATGAAAAATGATAAGTGAATATTGATAAAGGATCGTTTGAAATCAAATTGAAAAATTGGAGTTATGAAGAGAGTCAAGAATGAAGGAAATTAAATCAAACGAATGTTACAAAACTCTTAAAGAAAGTTGGGTACCATTTGGAAAAAAATATCGGTTTAACAAAACGCATTATCCAAATCTCCAACACTTAAAATCATAGTTTCGTTACTATAAGTAACAATTTTGATTCTCGCGATAAAAATGGCAAACTCACCAGCCTCATCTTTTGGAAAAGAAATTAACACATACATTGGAGTACTCTCAGTTCCAGTACTAACAAGAATATTTCCTTTTGTCTTTAAAATATCAGTACTGACCAAACTACGTGCAATGAAAATTTCAGGAAAATTTTGAATAATCTATTCGAGTCTTCTCTTTTTCATCGAAGTGGCCAGTCGAATGAAAGCTTGGTAGGGGAAAGGAAAAATTTAAATGTCATCGCACTGTTATCACCCTCTCAATATGATTCCCGGGACTGGACGAGCAAAATCATAATGTATGATGAGAAAGAGTTATTGAAAGCTTTCTAAGTTGTATTTGAAGAATAATAAGAATCAAGCTAACAACTCTTTGATAAAAGCTTGAAATATCAAGTATGCGTATTGAAACTAGTGAAAACTCTACAGTTCATAAAAAGAGGTTGAATTGAACAATTTTATTTTTCGTGATAAGTTTCTAAGTTTTAATATTTTCAATGAATATCTATTCTATGATAGTCTATAATTAACTGGCCCAGTCCCAAGTAATTTCAATCCTTCCTAAATCTCTATTAGCTATCTTATCAAAAGCAGCATAGGATAAATCAAGAGAGTTTCCAGCACATCCAGGACATCTATCCACTACTTTGACTTTAACAGATTTATCTTCAAAATAAACATTGATATATTTCCCACAATCTGAACTAGGTTTTTCTTTTGCGGGTCTACTAGCATCATACATGTCTTTTCCAATGGCCACAATTAAATCATCATTACTATTGGTCCAACCACAGGCCCCAAGTCCGGTTAAGAAAAAAGTCCCATCTCCTGACTTACTACCTCTGGTCCCACTAGCAGCAGAAGTCCCACTAGCAGCAGCAGCAGTAGCAGAAGAGGCAACAGTGTTACTATGAACAATAGTCGAAGTGGATGGGATGGTTGATGAAGTTGGAGCAAGGGTAGATGTTGATTTTAAAAAGGCTTTTTCCGCCACTGCTGCGGAAGCAGATGAGCTGGTGAGTAAACTGGAAGTCTTGGTGGAAACCCCTCCGGTGGAATACTGACCATTACCGTAGTCGTAAACCGTTTGTACTTCAAGAATTGTTGGGGTGACGGTGTTGAAAACGGTCGAATACACCACATCAGCGCGGATCAATGGGAGCAAAGAGGTTAAAAGAAGAAATTTAAACATAGTTGACTAATTGATTAATTCCATACTACGATAAATATTCAAGGGGCTCATGGTGGGTTATATATATATATATATCTATTTACGGACATACCGTTAAGAGACATGTTGAAATTTTACTCATCACAAAATCCTGCAGTTTGGAACAAAAAAACAATTTAAGTAACTGAATCCTGGATCATTAATGAACTCGAGCCCCGCGAATTGGGAAGTATTCGGCCAAGGCAAGGCCAATGTTGTCTTCATTGATACTAGAAACCCCCAACAACTTTTAAGAGTTCGCAAATTCCATAATGAATTATCAACCCAGAACATTTATAACCATTATGAAACGGTACTCAGACCTTTATTTGCCAATCATGGGATTGTGTTAGACCCTTACCGAGTAATCAATCTTTCTAGTATTAAATCCAAGCTATGGCAACTCAATAATGAAGTGGATCTAAATGATGATCATGGTATTTTAATAGAGAACCACTTGGTAAATGTTACAAGCTATAGTAATTACAAAACTTTGAAACTTCACTCTAATCAAACCGAATTAATTATGGAGATAAAACCCAAATGGTTATACTCTTTAACCACCAGTTATTGTCGGAACTGTGCTATGGAGAAATGTTTTCGTAAGACTAATAAAAGAATTTTTTGTCCCATTGGGTTAATTGATGATCGACTTAAAGAGAAAACAGTTGATGATATTTTCAGTAATCTTGAATCCTGTATTGATAACAAAGAAGTATTGTACAAGCTAGAAGAGTTCAAATTGTCGTTCAAAGAGTATTTGAATGATGATAGAAATGTATTTGAAGTTTTAAAAAATTTACAAAATATCAATGACAATAAGTCGTTAATTGAAAAGCTTAAATCAATTGATGAAGTGACGGATGATTTGTTATTAGGAATGACGTTACGAGACCTAACGATTTTCATTACTTATAATAAGAAATTACAAATTAATTTAATTGATTTAGATTTGAAACTGGTAACGAAATGGAAATATTGGAAAAAAACTGAATTACAATTACTTCAAAGCAATAGTTATGATCAAATAACCTTTTGGGGAGATCCGTGTATTCAATAGTATTCCTAATTAGTATATTCATCCCAAAATCCATCAGGTAACCATGCAGATTGAACAAGTAATTTCTCTCCACCATGATTTTTTGCATAATCATTCAACGTTTGAAAATCTTCTTTTGGCAAATCAGCTATTTTCAAATTATTGATAATTCTTGATTCTTTAACGGATTTTGGCAAGACCACAATTCCTCTGCCCACAATCCAACTAAAAATAACGTTGGCTGGAGGAATATCATTTTTTTCGGCAATACTTTTGATGGTTTTATTTTCAAGCAATGGAGCATTTTGGGAACCTAGAGGAGAATAAGCTTGAAGAATCACTCCATAATTTTTGGCTACTTCAGCTAATTCAAATTGTGGTAAAATTGGCTGAAGTTGAACTTGATTGATTGCGGGAGGAATTTTGGCCTTTTCACAAAGAGCCTTTAATCTGCCGGCATTGAAATTACTAACTCCAATAGATTTGGTTAATCCAGTGGATGGTAATTGTTCCATTAATTCCCAAGTCTTGAAAAAGTCCCAATCTTTACGAAACAATCTTGCTTTATTTGGATCATCTGGTTTTGAGTAAAAAACCCAATTCCCTTCAGAATCTTTAGTCTTGTATAAAGGAATTGGCCAATGCATCAAATATAAATCCACATAATCTAATCCAAGCCTACTAAGTGAATCTTTCAAGGCTTCTAATGGATGGTCATGATCAAATCCCCAAAGTTTGGTAGTAATGAATAACTCTTCTCTTTCAACTAAACCCTCGTCAATGGCTTGTTTGATACCTTTACCAACTTCCACTTCGTTACGATAAATGTAAGCAGTGTCAATTTGACGATAACCATTCTTGATGGCTTGATAGACTGCGTTAATTGCTTCTTGAGGATCCGTGGCCTTCCAAGTCCCAAGTCCAATGGCGGGGATGGTAAGGCCGTTATTAAGTTTGAAAGTGGCGGTGCAATTGCTCAACATTGTGATTGTTGGTGTCTTTTATGGGGTTTATTCGTTAAAGTGATCTTATATAATTTAATAATTCTGGAAACGGTAACCCAAATAGCCTATGTCGTTATTTTTTACCCTGCTTTGGCCAATTTACTATTATTTCGAGTATAGAAATCAATGTTTCTATTTCAAATAAGTTAAAGAAGAAGAATTTTAGTGTCTGATATATGATATCCGTAGAAACTCATCCTTAAAGTTTGATGATCAGGTGTATCCATAAATTATTAGCTAATCTTGAAAAACTCAGTCTACACAGTGAGCAGATATATTACTTTTTGATCCAGTAATAAATACCTGTCAAAATATGGTGTCTTACGATCAGCTTAGTAAGTTTTCTGAAATTAAAAAACAATTATTTTGATCCTAATGGCTTGAGAACTTCCTAGATTCTTATTTCAGTAACATTGCTATATATTAACGAGATTATAGTATTTGATGCACTTTTATTTGAATAATGATTTAGCAAAATTAATCAATATTGTCTCTTAATATAGTTTATTAGAAAAATTATTTACACTCAAAAACCATATTAGCATCACTTGTTAGTTCAATTCCTTCAAATTTCAATCAATAACTTATTAATTCGTTCAACCTTCAAGTAAAGTTACAACTACATTGTTCAATTTATTATCTATTATCTATTAATTAATATACTACATCAACGCCACTTACCGTTTTTCTTATAATCTTCAAAAATTCTCCCAAACAAATCTTTACTAGAATTATTCAATTGAACGTTTAAGAACTGTAAGTCTTTTTCTGATAAAATATCAAGAATTTTGAAAATACCTTGATTTATCAAACTATCATTGAACTCATTATCAAACCCATTTTTCAAATTGGTATCCAAATAAAGTAGTAAGAAATTGATTAATTGTGATTTTAAATCCTGTTTGATTAAATTTTTATTGGAGATCAATTCTTTTGATTTGATTGATTTAATTGCCAAATCATTAGGGTTAATCAAATTTCCAAGACTTCTGATAAAAATCTTACCCTTTGTATAATCATAATTCTTGGATATGTAAACTAAGAAATCAAAATAAAGCGGGAAGACTATTGAATAGCGATTCTTCAAAAAATTTCTAAAAATTAGTAATTTATCTAATAATTCAATTTTTTCCACTAACTTTTCATTACTAATTTTGAAAACCATTAACAAAATCAATTCAAAAGAGTATTGATTTAAGGAAAAATTCAACTCAGTGATAATATAGTTTAAGATCTCTGTATTATTATCAATAACTGATAATTTATTCAAAGTGAAAATTAAGAGTTTTTTGAAGTTTAAAAACGATTCGAATTTTGTTTTTTGAATTTTCAATACTTTCAAACAAGTTTTTAAAATGTTTGATGTCTTTTCATTGGGGTTATTCAAATTATTCAAATTCCATAAATAAATTAAAAAGAAGTCCGTTATTGAAATATTTGATAATAATTCATAAATACTATCAATTCCATCATCAAAGTCTTCAACTAAGTATAAATTAATATAGTAAATCAAAAACTTATTATTGACTTTGATTTCTTTGATGTATGGTAATAATTTAAAACAATCAATTCTTAGTTCTTTGACTTTTAGAAGTTTTTCAAATTTTTTGAGACTTAATGGATATTTTTGCAAAATTAAAATTTTGAATATCTTTTTTAATAGTGTGATATCTTTGGAATTCAAATTTGTGATACACCACTTCAAATGACTTTCTTTTTTTAATTCAAATTCTTTTGTATCGAGATTGAAATGGAGTAAAAAAATACTCAAAACTTCATCATTACTGTTCAAATTTAATACTTCCCTAATAAACTTTTCATTATTTAACTGTTTTTTGAGCAAATTAATGATAATTTTTTCACTTTTAATTAATTTTAAATTTTCAATATCATTTTCAAAATTTGATTCAACTGGAATATTAATTAATTTATTGAAAATTTCTTCATTATTGACAACATTTGTTAACAAAAAGTCTTTATCTTGTTTGTTGAAAATCCCCATTGGTAAATAGTTCAATATACTTTGATACTTTGATAATTTTTTGTAAATTTGAGATTTTAAAACTTGATTGAATTTTGGAGTTTCAAAAATTAGTTTGTTATTGAAAATTTTTGAAATCTCTTCGTTATTAAACGTTTCCAAAAAAGTCTTGATAATTTTTGTCAAACTTTTTTCATCGGTATATTCGAACAAATTAAAAAATCTTTCAAATAGTAATAATAAAATTGATTTATTCAACTCCAATTTACCAAAAGTAATTACCAATACACCTTCTTCGAATAACTTGAGAGAAATTTTAACTTGCTCAAACTCAGTAGGATTCTCATATTTTTTAAAATCAATAAACTCTTTTATTTCATCAAATGGCAAGATATTCAACAACAAATAAATAGTTTCATAATTGTTTAGTTCCAAGAATTTCTTGAAAAACTCAATTAATTTTGTTTTATAAATTTTAATAAATTCATCATTAACACAAGTTACCAAATATTCAAATAATTTATGATTCTTCCCATCAATTGCGTTACTTAACTCTTTTATTAATTGTGTAAAACTTAACTTTTTGAAGATCTTCATCAACAACTTTTTATTGTTACTATCAATTTTCAAATCTAAATCATTGAATAATTTTATGATTTTCAAATAATTAAAAGAGTTTTTATGTAGGAAAAATTCCAAAAAAAATTGTCCAAATTGGGTATCTTTAAATGATGTCTTTATGATTAGCTGATCAAATTTATCAAATCCATTAGTTTTACCAATTTTTTCCGCAGTTATTAACTCCTTAAGTAACGGGAAATTTGAAATATTTTTTTCATAAATTTCTTCAATAAATTTCTCGCTCAAAAAAATTTTTGATTGTTGATTTAATTTTAAAACTTCAATCATGGAACAATCCAATGATCTGATAAAATACTCATTAAATTCACAAATAATATAATGATTTTCTTTGATAACATTTTTAAAATTCGACAAATAAGTAACAAAAGATTCATATAATAATTTGTTATTAAATTCATTTATAAACTTTTTTAAAAAACTGAAATTTAAAATATCAATATTATTTAAATCAGTTTGAATGGAGTTTTGCCAAAATAAGTTAATAATTGTACGTGTTAATGAATTATTATTTTCCAAAAAAATCAGTAATGTTCCATTATCAAATAAAATTTTTATGAATTGGTTGGTTTCTTTATAAAACCCGGCAGTTTCTTTGATTAAATGAGTTCCCACATTAACTTGATTTCTATTACCAAAATTTGTATTAATGAAATCATTAAGAATCAAATAATTCCAAAGTTTTTCAAGAGTTTTGACATCTTTGGATACTTTTAAATAATTTTTCAAAATTTTGAAAACCATTAGCAAAGTTTGATTTTGACTAAGTTTTATCATTAATAAATTATTGCTGATTAAATAATCAATGATTTTCAATAATTCATTAACTAAACTCAAATCTTCATTTTCTGTTAATAAATTTAATAATTCTAAGAATTTTATATTCTTGATTAGTTTTTTTGTTTTTTCATTATGATTTTTGATTAAAGAAAAAAGATTTTTATAAATTTCCAAGTTTTTGCAATATTCAATAGTTTTTTGCTTTTTTATTGATCCTGAAGTGTTTAAATTATTGTTTAGTTTTTGACAAATTAATTCTATCAAAAAAAACTCTTTTTGGGGTAATAAACATGAAGAATCTTTTGTAATTTTGGATATTAATGAATTTACAGAATCCAAATCGGGACTGGTCCGAAGGTATTTTGTTATTGATTGGGTAGATTGATAATCAACTTCCATTTTAATATATTATTATCACTATAATAGTTATACTTGTAGATATTGAAAAATATTTTTTTTATTGAAAAATCAGGGTTACCCTGCCTGATTGGGAGCAATTGCAATTCGCATCCCAAATCATTAAATAATATCTTTCTATTTATTATCTTCCAGTTTATTATTTTCACTTCAACTGATTTCTTTTAATTATTTTATTATTTTGACTAAATGAAATCTAAGAGTGTCCCAACTCCTTTGAACAGCAGTTGTGCTGGATTAAAAAGGGTGGACAACTCGATTATCGTTTCTTCTCTTCAGATTTATCTTTAAATGAGTTTTTGGTTGCTGGTTTGATATCGTCCACAAAAAGTAACAAAGTTGACTTCTTCGTTTTATTGTCTCGAAACTAGATACACATATATATATAAAACGATTCTATAAAAAATTCTTTTAAGTTTGGTGAGAAAGTCATCAAATTTTTTTAAATTCGAATTGATCATCAAAGATTTAGTGATCTGTTTTAAAGTATTTTATAGTCAATTGAAATTTTGATGGTTACTGATTATTAAATCAATTGTCATCAAAAACTTTTAACATTTGATTGAACGAACTGTTATATAGTTAACTCAGTATTCAAGATAAAACTGTTAATTATCAAACAATTTTTGTAATTTACTATGGTGCGAGACTCATAAAGTGCTTGCACCTTTTTCTGCTCTCTTTGAATATCATTTACACCTAGTAGCAGTAAACTGAGTACATAATAAATCAACAGTAATTAATAAGAAAGAATATAGAAGAAATATTGAATAACAATTATAATCTAATTGTAATATAATTTACTCACAAAAGTTCAGACATCTATGGATATTATATATCCGTCTCGGCATCGGTAAATAAATAAAGAATCCAGAATTTGAACCCATTATTAACACCCTGTTTATACAATAATATAATATTATAGACACAACTCATTCGACCATGTTTGGCTTTGGCAAGAAGAAGAAAGCCGCGGAAGTCCCTGTTGATGACCCTAATCTCGTGGAAAGATTAATCCCATTTGAAGAACCATCTCCTAATAGTAAATTACCAGTGGAAAAAAAATTAACTGAAGCTGAACAAACCAAATATTTACAAGTATTAGAACATTTTCTTGCCAAAAATGATGAGTTACTGGAGTACGAGAAGTCTTGGTTAAGTAGAGAGTGTTTTTTAAGATATTTAAGAGCCACAAAATGGGTAGTTAAAGATTGTATCTCCAGAATTGAAGGGACTTTGAAATGGAGAAAGGAATTTGGAGTTGATAAACCATTATCTCAAGCTAAAGTCAATAAAGATTTATGTTCAGTGGAAAATGAAACAGGTAAAGAGTTGATCTTGGGTTATGATAACGATGCTAGACCTTGTCTTTATTTGAAACCTGGTAGACAAAACACCGTTGCTAGCCATCGTCAAGTTCAACATTTAGTCTTTATGTTAGAATCAGTTATTAATTATATGCCACCTGGTCAAGATAGTTTAGCGTTATTAATTGATTTCAAACCGTCAGATGTTGGAGGTAAAGTTGGGGGAAAAATTCCTAGTTTAAGTATTGGTAGAGAAGTTTTAAATATTTTGCAAAACCATTATCCAGAAAGACTTGGTCGTGCTTATTTAATTAATATTCCAACTTTAGCTTGGGCTTTTTTGAAAATGATTCATCCTTTCATTGATCCTTTAACTAGAGAAAAATTGATTTTTGATGAACCGTTTGTTAATTATGTTCCCAAAGAACAACTAGATAGTGAATTTGGGGGATTAGTAAAATTTGAATACAAACACGAAATTTATTGGCCCAAAATGAACGAACTTGGGGAAAATAAATTCGATCATTATTACAAAAGATTTGAAAAATTCGGTAAAGTTATTGGATTAAGCGAATTTGATTTACGTGGTAATAGTGATGAATTAACTTATTCTCCAATTTTCCAAAAAGATTTTGAAAATGGCTTGCCTTTGGAGAAATTCAAAACTGGTGAAAGTAAATTAATAGAAAAGGAAGAAAAGGAGAGTTTGATAGATAGTGCTAAATAATTATTAATATTAATTGTATTTTATATTTTATCCATTATTATTGTAGCTCACGAGCCAGCGGAGGGTGATTCAAAATTTTAAAACAAATTTTTTTCTAATGATTTGTCTTTGATGATCATCGACTAATGATAAACTCATATTATTCGATGAAATCGATACATAATGACATTACAAGAACTTTGTCAACAAAAACTAATAAACAATTTGAAATATATTGAAGATTTGGGAGATTTACAAAATCATCTTGCCAAACCCATTTTAACCCGAATGAAACCTCCACAATTACTAAAAATTGAATCTTTAAATCCATATTACAAATCATTGACTGGTCCACTATGGTATAGTTTCATTGTGGAAGAATTTCCAAAATATAAATTTACCGAAAATACCAATTTTGGAGAAATTTATTGGGATTTAAAAAATCAATTAGAATTAAAAAGAGCTAATGCATTGAAGAATTTAAAGAAGAATTATAAATTAATTGAGAATGAAAAATTAGAAAATTCCACCGTTCATTTGAATCAATCAGCTTCCATCAAAATGGTTGATTTAGTTTATAATAAGAAAAGAAAGAAAATGTTCAATAATCAAAGTGAAATCATGAAGAAAGTTAAAAAAGATGAACAAATGAGAAAGACTCAATTCAATGTTCCATATCCCATGAAAATGTTGTCTAATAATGATAACACCTTGATGACCAATAGTAAATTATTCCCCAAAAAATCAGAGAGAAAGCAAACAAAAATCTCTAGTCTTTTTCAAAAAGATTCCAAGACAACAAGTAGTAATATGAAAATCTCCACTAGAATTGTTACAGTTAAGAAAGCTAATAAATCACCAAATAAAAGTCAAAAATTGAAGTCTCCTACTTTTACAAAGTCAGGAATTGAATTTTTTGAACCAAAAGTTTTATCAAACGAGAAAAAAGTGAGGAATAGTAGGAATAATAAATTATTATCTACAGGTTTGTTTATCAATCGTAAACGGTGATTATTTATAGTATTGTATTATAGAATGGGACATTATTGGGTATTTAATGTAGATTGTAACTTTTTTTAGTATATTGTGTATCAATTTTGAAAACCAAGTTTATACTACAATTCATTAATCACTTATAATGAGTCTCAATAGCATTTTTGAAAATCTTATCTAACACTTCATTTGCCTGCTTATCCAAAACCGCCACTGTTTTTTCATGATCATTTAAATCCAACACTTTGTACTCATTTTTGACCTTATCATAATCCACCACGGTTTTACTATTCCAAGAAGCAGAGTCATAATCCATTAACAGAATTACTGGAGGCTCATTGTTAATATATGAAGGAAAGGAATTTGATTCACTCATGATGATTCTAATTAATTATTAAATGTTAGTTGAGAAAATTCTCTGTTTGATTTTTTTAACTCGATGAGCTGCGCTCGTGAGCGGAGGGTCTTCATACTTAATTATGATTCTTTTGGTGATTGAGATTTGCGATTTTGGTAGTGGACACACACTTGAAACGACTTTTGAGTTGATGTATCTTTTCAGACTTCTTGATGAAATGAAATAATCTCTGTTTTGTTTCCAAATAATAGGCAATAGACACAAACGAGCTACAAAGATCTTAAAAGCGTTTCTCAGATCTTAAATTTTGTCGAACAATTAGTCATAAAAGACAATGTACATAACAATTTACAGAAATATGTTATCAAATTTATTATTTACAAATATCTATACTGCTTAAAATTTCAAATTGAACAAATCTGATAATTTTTCGAATAATCCATCTTTTTTCCCTGCTAATTTATAATCCAACTCCAATTGTTTAGAAAATGGTTCATTCGTATCAATATGCTTTTTGACAATATCGGTTAATCCATCAATAAACAATTCATCTCCATTCATACTTTCTGATCTTTTAACTAATTCTGGTCTTTTAACATCTTCTAATAACTCAATATCTAATTCATGACTAGTTTCAATATGATCAGAAGTAAAAGCAATGGGGACAAGTAAACTTCCCTTGTAGTCTTCTTGTTGTTCCAATACTTGAACGGTTTTATCTGTTTTGGCTCCAAGCCAAGGTTTTGGTCCAACTTGAGATTGCCATACCAATCTGTACTGATTACTAAATCCAAGTTTTTCCATTACTTTATAGACTGTAGCTGCTACTTCAGCAGGATAAGCATCACCAGTGTTGACTCTTTCCATTGGTAAAGAATGAGCAGAAAATAAAATTATAATATCTTTTTGATCATTAATTGGGAATTCCAATAATTTACTCTTAATATGATTAGTAATGGCCTGTACGAATTTTTCATTAGTTGGCCATCTATCAATAATTGACCATCTTATTGTTCTTTGAGGATCTAACTCCAATGTTTTCCTCCATAATTCATTAATACTTGATCCGGTGGTGGAGTAACTGAATTGTGGATATTGAGAAAAGGCAATTGCTTGAGTGATTCCGTCTTTTAACATTTTCGGAATGGTTTCTTCACTATATGGTTTAGCATATCTAAAGGCAACATAGGGAATATGAGGAGCAGTGTTGGGACTAATGGAATTCAATTTTTCACAAACTTTTGTGACTTGATATTCTGACCATTGACGAATCGGTGAACCACCACCAATTTCTTCGTATTTTTTTTCAACAACCGGACTTCTTCTATTAACAATCCATTTGGCTGCTAGTTTTTGAAATGGAATGTTTATGATATCTCGATCACTAAATAATCTTAATAAAAATTCCCGGGTTTCTTCAACGGTCGAGGGTCCTCCCATATTCATGAAAACCACTCCGGTTTTCTTGAAAGTAGGAATAGATTGATGAAATTGACGAGTTTGAAAGTATCGAGGTTTGAAAGGTTTCAACATTCTTAATCAACTAATTGTTTCCAATAATTAATAGATTTCAAAAATTAATTGCACTGATAATTAATTGTTTTGGAAGTTTTTAATTTCCTCCGCCGCATGTGACCTGTCAGGTGATATTCAGTGTAAAACTAAATCTGTTGAAATATTTTATCTTACTAGCGGTTAAACTGTTCTTCTAGAAAGTTTTTCTTTTTTCATTAGGTGGCTAATGCTGCCAAAGAACCAAAGATGTTTAAAGTGCTTTATGAATTCATAATTTGCCAGTAATGGTGAAGCTTTTTTATATTTTCTTTCATCAGGTTTAAACAAGTTTTTAAAAAAACTCCTAATCATCACTAAAATGATTGAGGCACAGCAGTTCGTTCAAAGACAGGCGTTTAGTTTAAAAATTTTGAAGAGTTAGCATACTTGGTCCAGTTGAATATGTATCAACTTACTCCTTGAATAAAGTTAAAGTGAGTAAATTTAGAGCAAACCATCATGTAAGAAAGAAAGGAAAGTAGGAAGCTTCATAGTAAAAAAAAAGGGTTTCTAAGCAAATATTAACTTATGTAATGGGTTGAATTAGAAGCAGTTATTATTGATATTTGTCTACCAATCTAGACAAGTTGATCTTCTTTGATGATATGACTAGTTTCCTCTGCCCATTTTCACCCAAATTTATGATAGTGTACCATTATTGAAGTATGAAATGAGTACGCAAATCTTACTACAAAATATCATAACAGTCAATATATTAGAAATACAATTACAATACATTTAGCCTAATAATCTAAAACTTCATAACCTTCAAAATCTTTAATAAGTGGAGTTGGAATGATTTCAATCAAAAAAAGTTCTCCTTGATCATTAATTCTAGTTCTATCATCTTCAGTCATTGAGTAAACTTCGGCCACATTTTCTTTTAATAATTTCAAGACTTCTTTGAAATGTTTTTGAATTTCATAAGCTTGTTCAAATTTATTTAATCTGATCATTCCTTCAATCAATCTTTTTGCTTCGGGTTCAGTATCTCGTAATCTTTCTATTAATCTGCCAATAGAACTGATCAAATATTCTTCTTCGTAAATGGTTCCCTTCTTCCCTCTCGCTTTTTTTCTTTCTTCACGACGACGATTCTTTGATGTTCTTCTTGATGCTCCAGTCTTTGCCGTCCCACTGGTTTTCCCCGTATATCTAGTGAAAAACGATTCCTTTGTTGAAGTTTCACTAGCCACCACCGAAACATCATCAGGGGCATCTATATCGTTGGTACCATTACCCATTTCTGAGAGTCCAAAAAATGAATACGGATCATTTTTCTTTTTATCTCTTAACTCTCTAAGTCTTCTTAATTGTGAATTGATTTGTCCTTTACAATCACTAATCAATTCTGCAATTGTACCAAATCCTTCACCAATTAATGGTTCCACTATTTCATTAATTAATTGTGGTTTCTTGTTGTTATTAATTAACAAAATGGCTTCATCATAACGATAATCTTTACAATACAATCTAACGGCCCCGACAATATTTTTCAAATAGTTAAATTCAATGAAAGCTGCTTCTTTATAACGACGAGCTTCCGTTAATGATTCCACCAAACTATCACAAGAAGTTTCCAACTCATCTTTGAATTCTTCAAAATTAGCATCAATGATACTCAAACAATTTTGCCAGTTTTGTGCTAAAATATATGCATCAATGGCTCTGGAATATTTACTCAACATTTCAAAAACCAATCCAGATTCATTATATTTATAGTCGGTAAATAATGAATCAGCATAATATTCAAGAATTTCGTTTCTTCTAACTAAATCATAATGATGGAACTTCAAAGCTTGATGATATAATCCATGTTGAATCATATAATTATTGAATTCTTCTTTGATATTTTCATCTTCTTTTTCAAGTTCAAATAAATGATTCAATGCTTTTTCAAATTTCTTCAAATGATCATCAATTAAAAATTTCTTTCTCAAAACACTTTGCTCATGCAAATTTTGCAAAAATGGTAAATATTCTTTTGGATCTTTTTGTGATTGTTGGGCAATCAATAAAGTCAATGGAATATCATATAAACTTAAAGAAGTTCTGTACAATAAATTGACGTCTTGTAAGAAACACAAATATTCAAGTGATTTTTCTTTATCATCAAAATCTTTGAAATTGGAAATTAAATTCAAAGCATCATGTAAATTAGCAGGAGTTTGGGATGCAAATGCAGTAATGATTGATTTGTAATATTTATTTTGATACTTTGAGGTTTGCAAAATATTTAATAATCCTTGACAAATCTTATTGATTTTTCCATCATCATTATTATTAATTGAAGAATTATCATTTGATAAAGTTTCTTTATATTTTGTCAAACAAACGTTTTCATTTTTCAAAGTACCAATAAATAAATTCAAATGATCTTCATTATCAATATCATCAATGAATTTTTCCAAATTTTTAGAGAATAATTCTGAATCATAATCATGTAAAATATCCAAATCAATTCTATGAGTTCGACAAATTAAAAAAGCTTTCTTATAATTTTTCAATTTGATATTTTTTCTGATATCTGATAACACCATAATTCTTGGATAAATCGTTTCAAGATTACCTCTTGGAGCTTGTAAAACTACTGAGTAGTTACTAGGAGAAACTGAAATCAAAATTGATCCTTTTTCAATGGCTCTGATTCTTTCATCTTCAAAAGAAATGGTATGCTCATTATTATTATTATGATTGGTAATGGCTTCTTTGGTACTAATATTTAACTCTTCATCATTAACTTTATAAACATTAAAATCTTGGTTTAAATGAACAAATCTTAACTGATGTTGAGCAGTGGTAAATAACAATAATAAATTAGTCAATTTAAATGAAGTAACCGCACTACATAAATGATTTTTGTTAGCATATAACTTCCCATTCGAAGCTAATCCAAACACAATCATTGAGCCATTATTCTCAATGACGGTATAATCATAACATAATTGACCTAATTGATTGATTAATCCCATAGAATAATTAATTGGATGGATATTATAAACTGATCCATTGATGGTTTGAAAAGTAATTGAATTATAAGATGAATGAGATTTAATCAAAATGATTTTGGTATTTGGTTGTAAAGTTTTGATAATTTTTGGTGAATTTGTATCGCTAACATCAATTAAAATAATTTTTGATTTAGAAATTTTGAAATCATCCACTAATATTCCAATCAAACTATTATTAGCAAAACAGACTTGTCTAATATGATAATTATCATGATCTACCAAATCATTGAAAGTTAATGAAGAAATTATTTTTGGATAAATGTTTTTTTCATAGGAGTATCTCATAAAATAAACATTACCATTATTAGTTATCCCCACAAATTTTTCATTGTTTTTGGAAATTGCAAAATCATTGAATAATTCTTCTTCATCGAGCTTAACATCTCTGTAACTCATTGGTGGCGGAACATTAGCTTTGGTCAACGGACTAATACCACAATTATCTCCATCAATAACTCCCACCATACTGATATCGGTTGGAGGAATGGTTGGGCCTGAAATAATATTATATGCGAAATCAATGATTTCAATAGAAGCATCCGTGATCAACATCAAAGTTAAAGGTTTTTCAGAATGCCAATTTAATGATTGAATAATAGAATCTTTATTATTAGGATAGACAGTTTGTTTTAAATACCAATGATAGTTTTTCATGGTCCATAATTGAATTGAATTATTCACAAGAATTGATAAGATTTCTGAACTATTATTCCAACTAATATCTTCTACTTTAGTACTAATAGGTAATCTTAAGCTAAACTCCCCATGTCTTAACCCATTTCTCTCAAAAAAAATCAAATCTAAATCTTCTAATTTTTCTCTTGATTCCACAAATTTTGGATTAATTAAAATATCTTTAACGGTTCCATCTTTGATATCGGCATTAGGGTTTTTACGTTGAGTAGAAGCAATCAATGATCCTTGAGGTTTCCAAGCTAAATGGTCTTCCAATCCATTAACTGGTTCACTAACACTATCTAAATTTCCTTCTCTATCAAAGAATCTAATCATTCGAATTTCTTCATTATTAATATTTTCAATCATGGAAACCGCAAAATATTGACAATCACCTCTCCATGAAATGGAAACTTTCTTAGAGTCAAATTTTCCAATATTACCACTATCAATCATTGAAGGCATTGTTGGATCTCTAATTTCTTCCCCTTCTTTTAAACCAGAATTTCTTAAACTTTCAAGAATTTGTCTTTCAACAGCTCTGGCCCCCTTACCTTTGAATTGGGTTTCTCTTTTGCCCCATCCAACACTAACGTGTTTGGATTTATTAGCATCATCTGTCGTTAATAGTCTTTCAATAATGGGCTCAAATTGTCTACTCAATAAGACCAAATTTTTCGAACCTGTAACTAATGATAAAGTTTCTTCATCTGGTGACCATTGAGCACTATGTATCCCATCTTCAATTGATCCAACAATTTCTATTAAGACACTATCTAAATCATCTAAATTCATTGGATCATATGTTGCAGTAATGATATCCCCTTTTTGCATAATAAAAATTAATTGATAACTATCAGAAAAATGACTAAATGAAAGAACTTTATCCTCAGGATCCACTTGAAAAGTTGCAAATAATTTAACGGCCCCAGTTTTTTCAAACTGATGAACTTCAATTGATCCATCAAATTCTCCTGGCCCAAGGGCAACTGTCAAACTATTGGTAATTACATCAAAACAAGAAGCGGCTATAGGTAGATCTGGCGCAAGAGTAGAGACAGGGTTGATGACGCCCCTATTTAAAAACACCAAATTCTTCATTTTTTGACGTTATGGTAGCTTTATATTTGCAATTAATCAAAAATCATCTCAAAATTTTTTTAAAATTAATTTGAAAAAAAAAAAAAAAAAAAAAAAAAATTTAAACGACTTTTATAAATGAATAGAACTTTTCATATAAATATATCCAATTATGAATTATGATCAATGTTACTTTAAGGTGTCTAAACTAGTAAACTATAAGAAATTACGAAAATCATTTCAACTCTTATCTATTTTTGAAAATATTTCAATTAATCTATGCATGCTGTTCTTAATATATCATGTCTTACCAATATAAAGAAATCGGATCCAAAGTTGGTTTAAGTTTAGTGGTTACTGTGAGTTGAAGTTATACTCTTACATATATTTACGGATCGAAAACGTAGATTTATAGTTGGATTTTTTCGACGAAAGGTTTTTCAGCTTCAATTTGTAAAGAGGATTTCACTTAACACCTAAAAGCATACTAATCAATCAATCTACCAACAATCAATGAAAATTAGGTGAATCTTCAAAATGTCAAATATCTTTATTTACATTTTGCACATGATCTGTCTCTTCGGAGTTTTCAAAAACATTTTTTTTGCTCCATATTATTGATCCTTTTCAACTGACAACATTTTGTCAAACGAGAATCTCTGGGGAGTTGAGTAGAATATAAAAATAACAAATGGTCAAGTTTTTGAACAAACTTCTACCGAATTCATCAACATTTCGAATACTTCAGCGACAGAATAAAAAGACCTACATCCAGCAAGAGCCTTCACTTGAAGATGAAATAGTTATCGCCATGTCTTCAGGAGTAGACTCCTCTGTATGTGCCAGTCTTTATGCTTCGAAATATCCAAATGTTCGAGGAATTTATATGGCCAACTGGACTCAAACAAAAGATTGTGTGGAAAGAGATTGGAATGATGTTAAAAAAGTGGCTTCGACCATCGGAATTCCTTGTGAAAGAGTGAATTTTGAAAGAGAATATTGGATGGACGTTTTCGAACCAATGATTGATCAATACAAGAAAGGGCTAACTCCTAATCCTGATGTGGGATGTAATAAGTATGTCAAATTCGGAAAAATGATTGAACATTTAACAAAGATGTTCAAAAATTCCAATAAAAAATGGTGGTTAGTTACTGGTCATTATGCTAGAATCATGATGGATGCAAAACTGAAAGAGTATCATCTACTCAGAGGGATTTATGAACCAAAAGATCAAAGTTATTATCTTTCAACGGTCCCTTCATCTTTATTGCATAATATATTACTACCTTTGGGTCATAAAACCAAACCAGAAGTCAGACATCTAGCTAAAAAAACATTCAATCTTCCGGTAGCAGAGAAGCCAGATTCACAAGGCTTATGTTTTGTTTCTCAAAAAGGATCATTCCGAGAATTTCTTAACGAATTCATTCCCGCCAACCCAGGAGATATCGTTACTGAAGATGGAACAGTTGTGGGAAAACATCAAGGGATTTGGCATGCCACTATTGGCCAAAAGTCAGGAGTCTGTATGCCCCAGGGTGACCCCAAAACGAAAGGAGTTTGGTTTGTTAGTGAAAAAAGACGAAAAGAAAATCAAATTGTTATTGTGAACGGTGGAAAAAATAAACTGCTTTACAGTAATTGGGTTAAAATTGAGAACTGGAGTTGGTTAGGTGATGGTTTGAATACTGAAAATGTTTTGGAAGAATTCAATAAAGTAACTGCTCAACATCGTTCATTACAAGAAGAAGTCTTAGTTGATAAAGTGGTTAAGGATGACGAAGGCAACATTTTAGTAAAATTCAAAGATTTGAGTAGAGCTGTTGCTCCAGGTCAAAGTTTAGTCCTATATGGTGATCATGATAGGTTATTAGGCAGTGGGGTTATCATAAAAAGTTGGAAAGAATTGTAAATAAAGTATTATAGATAATAAGTTTGTTATGCCTTTGCGTCTCAACTACAATTGTCCTGTAAAAATGAAAACTCAAATCATCTTTAGTAAGACTTTCTACGGAAAACTTTCCAACCTTCGAATGGGTTTTCAAGATTACTCAATCTAATCCTGAAAAAACTATAAAATTAATTCATTTTAATATATCTTGTCATCTCGTTTAATACTTATGGACATTTATTGTTAATGATCAAAAACACTTTAAATCAACTGACCAACTCCAAATTTAATTGTTTTCAATGCTAATCCATGACCTTAAACAAATAATTTTTTCAAATTAATTTTCAATCTTGAATTATTCAAATTTGAAAGAAGTTTAATCATTACTCACTAAATTTGAAGTTTCATCAGTCTTGAAATCAATAAGTTCAAAAAAATTCAACGAATCATTCGTTAATTTGATATATTATGAGAATTATCTAGACGATTTTGATGCTAAAACAACTTTATGTATTTACTTTCAACCAAACAAGCTTGTTATATAAATAATTTAACTAAGATCCTTCACTTATAAATGAATAACTTGACAGTCTATGGCAAACCCCATAAGGTACTGTGTCCTTCTGACCAGAAATTTCGAGGCTATTAGATCTGGAGGTATTAAGTTAAATCGAAAGAATTTCGAAATATTTTTTTTTTTGAATTTTTTTTTATCACGTAAGCTTATATATTTAATTTGAACCATGGTTCAATAATGTCTAATTCACATTGAAAGTAAGAATCAATCAAAAGCTTATTAACCTTGATAAATTATAAATTAATATAATTAATAATACGTCATTAAATTACAAATAATTAATATTAAACAAAATAATTATTAATAAACAATTAAAAATCTACATAAGAAATAATAAAGCAAAAAACTTTTCTTTCTCTTTGAAATTGGAATATGATTGAGAACAATAAATGATATTAATATGAATGAATAAGAATTCTTTTTTGAAACTATATACAAGTTCATTAGAATAATAATTAGAACAAAACCAAAAGAGAAAACCAAAAGATGATAAAACAACAAGAAAAAATGACACAAATGAGACCAAAAAATAAATTAAAAATAAAGAAAATTGGAAAAAGAAACAACAATTAAAAAAAGCAACGATGATTTATTATGTTAAAATAAATTATTATAATTCAAGACCATCAGTTAATGGTAAATCAGTATGTTCAAATTTCAATCTTTGTAAAGTTTCTTTACCAGCGACTGAAAACTCTGACTTTTTAGCTAATTCTTCTTCCTGTTTAATTTCATCGAAATTAATTTCTTCCAAAATCTTTTTGGCTCCTGAATGAAGTAACATACTAGCTAAAGTTTTCCCAACGGTCTCTGAATCTTTTTCCACATCCTTAATGATACTACTAACTTTATTTTCAACTGACTCTTTACCATTTGGTGAAATAACCATTCCTTTTAATGTGAGTTTTTTTGTAAGTGGATTATAATTAGTTTCAACTCCAATTGGAACTGAACAACCACCTTCAAGAGTTCTCATTAAAGCACGTTCAGCTAAACAACAAACAGTAGTTGGAACATCTTCAATTTCTTTCAAATATTTTTTAATGAACTCATTACCTTTTTTGATTTCGATTCCTAAAGCTCCTTGACCAACTGCGTGATACATTCCAGAATTTTCAAGATTTAAAGTCATAGTAATTCTATCAGCTAAACCTAATCTTTTTAAACCAGCAGTAGCTAAAACAATACATTCAAAGTCAGTGGAACTATCATCTAATTTTGCTAATCTTGTAATAACATTACCTCTAATGACTTTATATATTAAATTGGGAAAATTTTTTTTTAATTGAGCAGATCTTCTAATTGATGAGGTTCCCACAACTGAACCATCCGGTAATTCTTGTAATGATTTATACGGACTACCTTTAGCCATACAAAGAGCATCGGTTGGATCTTCTCTTTTTGTGATACAACCTAATTCGAATTCTGGAGGTAAAACAGTTGGTAAGTCTTTCAAAGAATGAACCACCAAATCAAGTTTTTCGAAAGGATCAATCTTATGCATTAATAAAATCTCTAATTCTTTTGTCCAAAGTGACTTACCACCAAAACTATAAAGCGGCACATTTTGAACTTTATCACCAAGAGTACTAAATGCCAAAACATCAATATCAAAATCCGGATGATTGTTAAGAATCATTGACTTGATGGACTCGGATTGGACCACGGCTAGTTTGGATTTTCTTCCTCCAATATGAATTTGATGAGATTCCATTGGGTTGTTATCTTCGGCGAGGGTCATAGTTTATAAACAAGAGAATTTTGCAAAAAGTAATTTTAAAATGTATAGTTATAATACAAGGATGACTAATGATTAAATGGAGGAATATTGAAGGGTATTAATGATATTGGATGGGTGGAGCGTAAAAGAACAAGTTGTTAATTTAAAAGTTTTGTTGAAAATTTTTTTTTGTGGTTACTTTTTTGCTTTTGGTACAGTAATGGTACTTTCGGGGGGACAATAAAATAAAGATTTGAAGAATATTTGGTAGAAATATGGATGAATATGGTGTTATATATGATAAAAGTAAAATTAATATAAAATGGAAGGGTGTGTATTTGTGGAGGGGGTTTATTGATTATTTATATAAATTGATTGTTTGTAAGGCATTTCACTGGCTGGAATGAAGGATGTTAATAATCTCTTGTTTTTCATAGGCGCTCGTAAAAAAAGTGTCAGCAAAAAATAATGGAAAATGATTGGCTCTAGGGTCACGTGTGTATACATGTGACATATCACATGACATTAATTTTTCAAATTTTAAATTTTACAAGTTTGTCTGACCATGAGCGGAGAAATTAGGCCTCGGAAAATAAATCAACAGCAAAATATTAATAACGATTATTAAGCAATCCTGAATTACTAATATTCCAAACCC
>JBAKFZ010000085.1:0-46722 GCA_037355385.1 Saccharomycopsis sp. FM-2023a
AAAATTTATTATGAGAATTGTAAATCTCTCTGAAAAACACTGCACAAAGCTGCAATAATATGCATCCATCACCCGAGATGAGATGCAAAAATTTTTTTTTTTTTATTTTGTTTAAAATTTTTTCACACTGAAAGTGCAAAACTACTAAACTCATTAACAATTTAGCATATTGAGATAAAATGGAATTATCCACTATTGATAAACAATCTGACGTTCTCTTGACTGGTAAGAATGCTCTTAACGAATCAGTCGTTGATAAATATAGACTTGCGGGTCAAATCACCCAAACATGTTTGAAATATGTGATTTCATTAATTCATGGTTCATATCATTTACATACTATTACTCCTCCATTAAGTCCTTCAGAAATTTGCGTCTTAGGGGACTCTTATCTTTCTAATGCTTTGGCTAACGTTTATGGGAAAACCGTGGTGGAGAAAGGAATTGCTCATCCAGTTAGTCTTGATATCAATGATTTTGCAAATGGGATTTCACCAGAGGTTAATGGTAATCAAAAAAAAATCGATCAACCTTTTACACCTGGAGATATTGTGAAAATTACTTTAGGTAGTCATGTTGATGGTTATACTGCTATTGTTTCTCATACCGTGGTGATTTACCCACCAAATCAAAATCTGGATAATCCTCAACCTGAAGGTCCATTATTAGGAAATAAAGCAGATGCCATTTGTGCTGCTTTCATTGCTACTGAAGCAGTGATTAGTCTTTTAGGTTGTAGTATGTATCTTGAAAAATTACCAGGAAAATATCAAGGAGCTAGTAAAGTGACAGGAACTATGATTAGAGAAGTGGTTGATACAGTAGCCAAAGAATTTGGATGTACAGTGGTACCTGGTAGTAAAGTTAGAAGAGTCAGAAGATTCTTGGCTGGTCAAGCAGAAAATATTGTGGCTGAAAAAGATTTCAAGGGAGTTATTTGGTCAGAAGCTCATCAAGAATATGATTTATTACAAAAATCTAAAGCTAATAATAACGAATTAATCAAATTAAGTGATGCTAAAGCACAAGAAAAATTCAATAAATTAGGAATTAGTGAATCTTCTGCTATTCCAACCGATGAATTTATTATTCAACCTGGTGAAGCCTATAATATTGATATCAAGATGGCCTCAGTTACTCAATTTTCTCAACCTGGATTTATTACTTTACAAAATATTGATGAATTTAGTGGGAAAAATAATAATGTTGAAGCAATTTCATTAAAAAGTGATGTATTTATTAGAGATTTTGCAATGCAACATGGATTGAAATTAAAAAGTTCCAAAAAATTATTAAATAAAGCAGAAAAAATTAGTTCGGTCTATCCTTTCAAGATTTCTCATTTTGTCAATGATGGTAAAGAATTCCCAATCAAGATTTATAATACCAGTATTGAAAATCAAAGAAAACAAATCAAAGAACTTGGAAATAAATTGAATAGTTATAAATTAGGAGCTAATGAATGTATTAATAATCATTTGATTGTTGAAAAAAAAATCCAAACCGGAAGATTTTTATCATTAGAAACCATCTTAAATAATCATAATCCAAATGCTAGATCTGGTTCAAATAATAATGATTTAACATTAATGTATAATTCATTACCAGGATTTGAAGTTCCATTGCCAAAGTTGGGAATTACTCATTTGAAATTAACTTCATTATTGAAAAATTCTGAACCAGTGGATATTGCTAGAGAAAGTTCCACCATTATTTTAAATAATTATCAATCTCAAATCAATAAACAAAATGAAGTCTTAAGATTGACTGGGAGTACCAAATTTTTCCCAGCTAATTGGGTTCATTCAAATTTCAAATTACTTGATGATGACGTCTTAGCCTTGATTAAAGTTGGTCAAGATGGAAGATTTGGTGTTAAAGTTAAAGAATGTCAACCAATGAAATTGACAGGGTATGAAATTAAACATGATGGTGAAGTACAAACTAAAATGGCTTTAGATTAGTTAATGAATGTATCAATTTTTTTTTATTTAATCGTGTAATTATCATAGTTGATTGTAAAATTGAAAAACTTAAGGGCTTTTTAGAGAATAAATTTCTTGATTTTTCTTCCTTTCTTTTCAGCGCTAACTCGATTAATTGGCAATGGATAAAGACCCAACCCTTCCTACATTCACCCCTGAAGATCTTCTTGAGTTCCCCAACTTAGACTTAAACCACCTCGAGAAATATTGTACTTATTGAAAGAGTATGAATTGAAAGTTCAGCGTTTACAATTTAAACTAGATATTTGTCTGTTTATAAGTCAAAAACAACAGTACGTGGTTGAGCAAACTTTGTTGGCTCAAGAAGCTATTGGATTGATGAGTAGTGAAAACAATTTTCCTCTTTCAGATGTTAGGTATTGAAAGGCGTTTATTCTTTATATTCTTTTATCTCGTTTTTAGAATTTACTAAAATAAAATGAATTAATTTTGAAATAAATCGTAAGAATAACAAGTTTTAATAATTTAATTTGGGTATCAATCAAACCATAACTATCGCTATCAATTAATAATTTTCAATTCCTGTCAAACTTGAAGATGACTCTAAATCATCCGTACACCAAGAAATTATGCATCCAAACTCTAACATTTTGGTTATGTCTACAACTTTTTAAGATCAATTATAGTTCAGTATCAATATTTGTTTAGATGATGCCATTAATATTCATAATAACGATACGAATAAAAGGGAGGTGTTGATTACCAGCCCTGAGGGGGGTATTTACATTTAAGTTCATTCAATTTCTGGATATTTCCACCATTTCTGATTTCAAAGAAGTAAGTGTTGCTATGGAGTGGATGACTACATTTCATAAGATATGGAGATATTTTATGATTTGACCACTTTGCAATCCTAAAGTGAGGGAATGATTAAAATAAAGGGTTTCTCAGTTCATTAATAAAAACCCGTTATAGATATAATGTACTCAAGTTTAGCATGTTTTTAAGCAAGAAATACTGTACAGTATCAAAAAGAAGAACAATTGTTTTACAAACTGCAGATTTTGCTTATTATTGTGTCAAATTTCATGTTGATTGGGTTGCCACGTGCACAGTGCAGGAGCAAGCATTTTTTTTGGAATTTGCGATGACTTTTATTTACAAAATTCTTAACATGCCAGCATATTTAAGTACACTATCTTTCCACCTCCCGAAACTTGTTTCTGTATTTACCTTCTTCTTTTTCTGTACTTTCAACAATTTCCATCCAACTCAATATCAAGTCATTAAAGGTGTTCTGAAAGTCTATTCAATAATAACAAGACTTGCTGAACATGATGAAATTCTTGCTGCTGCTGAGGAATAGAAGAGATAATTCCCCCTTATATTCCAATTCAAAAAGCTCTTCTCTACCTCCTATTGATCAATACGTCCCTACCAAAACCTCTTTGGCTGGTCTTGGTTATAATAATACAGCTTATAATAAATCTCATGAAGTAGAAGATTATCAGGATACGGAAACAAGAACTAACACTTTAAGAAATAGCGTTGGGTACAATAAACCAATCTTAAAGAAAAAATCCTCCATGAACTCTATAAACAATTATTCTTCTGCAAACCAAAGTGCAAATGCTGCGGCAGCCGCGGCTTTGAGTAGATCAAACTCCATGAAGATGAATAAAGCTCCTATTAAGAAAACTCCGTTGAATCACAATAATAATCTCCGGACTTATTCTTTATCCAGAATTGATGAGTCTCCATTATCCAGATCAAATTCTCATCGCCATAAAGTAACCCCGAAAAATGGGCTTACTCAACTATCATCTTTTCAAAACCGTGTCCCTACCAGAACCAATTCATTGATGAGCAATAGTAGTAATATAAATGGTCGAACATCTTCGTTTAGTTCCTTGCCACCTAATAGTCGCAGAACTTCAATGACAAGTATTGGACGGAAACAATCAATGACTAGTTTGTTAGGTACAAACTCTTTGAATTTGGATGACATGACAATCCAATCAACAGTGACGAAGAAGGGCAATATGATTGTTAAACAAACTAAGTTGATTGATCTGGATGGAGTAACAAAAAGAATCATAACCAAGACCATTAAAAAAGTGGGTAATTATGAAATTGTCAAATCAAACGTTATCAATTTGTCCGATGATCCTCATAATAGTATATTAAACGATGCAAACATTGATGATCTTGGGGAATTAGAAGAATTAAATGATGACGATTTTGAAGATTTGATGATTCCCAAAGAAATTGATCATTTTGAAGGATTCGATGAATCAATGGAAGACCAAACAATTGCTCAAAATTCTCCAGTTAGTCCTCAAAGGCATCATTTTGTTAAATTACTCTCTGTTCCTCCTGAAGAAATTAAGCCTAGTGATAGCAATTCTAGATCCAGCGAAGGAACTATTGTTTCTAATCATCTTAATTCAGTCTCTACGGAAGATCGTGAAGAATATTATGATGCAAATTCAGGTCAAAATCGTTCGGTGACTCCTCCTGCAAAACTTTTGATTCCTTCAACTCCAACGTTACCTCCAAATTCTCATCCATATATGCCCCCTCCAACTTCAACTCCATCATCTATGCCTCCTCCATCAACAGAGAATCGAAAATCAATTCTTCAAAAATCTAGTAACGAAGCGTTTGATAATTTATCCCAAAGAAGTTCTAGAAGTAGAGTTAGTTTCAGAGGCGTTGAGATCATTGATAAAGAACCAGTTCCCAAAAAATTGAGTGAACAAGAAATGTATAATGCTGCTTTAAAAGTCGCAGAAGCAAAAGTTTTGGGTAATAATAGAACATCATCAATTTCCTCTTTTGAAAGAAACAAAAATGGTAATAGATCTTCAACTTTTTCTATGAGACCTCCAAATAAAATCCCCTCATCGCCTATCAAGACACCCTCACCTAAATTACTTAAGAAAGTATCAGTCTCTGATAGTTTAAGGTCATTTGGCTCATTCAATAAACCAAAAGAAGAGAATGGATTCAAATCATTAAGAAATAATGATGAAAAAATAACCAAAAAGAAGAAAAAATATTTGAAAGAAGAACAAAAATTAAACGAAATGGATTTTAATAAAGAATTAGAAAAAGCTAAATTGAAGTATAATAAAAAGTTCAATATCAAAGAAGAGAAAGTCAACGAGCCAGTAGAAGTGGAAGAACCAATAGCAGTAAATAATTCAATAGAAGTTAATGATTCGGTAATTAGTGATTTGGAAAAACCTAAGGCGGAAAAAAAGAAAAAATTTAAGTTGTTCAAGTTTAAATGGTAACTTTGTATAGTTAATAATTATAATTAATCATGTTATTTTTTGTAGAATTGAATGATCAAAGATTCCACCCGACAGACTCAAAAGTACTTGGGTACTTGGTTTCTTCAAAATACAAAAGTTAAAGAAAAAACATATCACCTTTACAGTCCTGAAAATCAAGGAACAATTTTATTGAACTACTAGCTAAATTTATCTTTCTGTATAAAAATTAACTCCATAATTAAGCAAAATTTTCAAAAAAGCTGAGAAAGTCAACAAAACATTTTTCTTTAGCATATTTAACAGCTGGAACACTTAAATCTCCCTTGATAGCAAAACCATGACTAGCATGACTGAACAAAACAGATTCGAATCGAACATCGTTGGATATCAAAATATCTTCAGTTTCTCTTCTTAAAACAGCTGGGAATACGCCATCATGTTGAGCTGCCCCAATGATGATTGGTTTTCTAATCTTTTCAACTAATTCTTTTTCAACTCTTGATGGATGAGCAATGGCCCCGGCAGTTAGTAATCCTTCTTCAGCCAATTCTGTAATGGCGTATGGTGCTCCAAAACAATAGCCCGCAGAAAAGATTTTTGCATCTTTGACAAAAGTTTCTTTAGCCTTGATGATAAAATTATGAAATAATTCTTGGGTATATTCATAAGAATGATTCTTCAACCAAGCTTTAAAACCTTCCATACCAGCTTGTTGAAAATCTAATGGATCATTATCCAAAATATCTGGTACTAAGACGTAATAACCTTTTCTAGCAAATTCATCAGCAATCAAATTTGTGTTCAAAAAATCATGACCAAAGATATCAATGGAGATAATAAGTACTTTCTTGGAGCCTTTGGGACCGGTCTCGTAAGCATGTAAACCAAATAAATTTTCATGAAGTTTTCCTTGACGTGTTCCAGTATGGATTGAATGTTCAAAACAGCAGCTAGATGGGGGTAAAGAGGTCATTATATATTATGATATCAGATTGTAATAATATTACGCTAAAGGTCTGACAAAGTTCCAGGTAGTTATACAATACATGCTGAAATAATGTTGAATTCTGGAACTCCGTTATTCCCCAAAATTAACAGTTCGAGTCTCTCAAATTGTTTTTCCGCGAGTCAGGAAACACGGCCCGACCCCTGCCAAAAACTAACAGCGATATTCCCGTCACTTGGCACTTTACGAGTGTAAGTAGATTGAGGAAGGCTTTTTTTATACAAAACGAATATTCAATATTGTTGGTGCTATGATCAACTACTTTAGAATGATCTCTTTCAAATTGTCAAATTCTCTAATACTGTTAGTTGATTTAATATCATTGCGGATCAAAGAAAGGAGTTACGAGCTCATTATTGTCCCAAAATTAACAGTAGTTAAGTCATTATAATCTAAATAAATTCTTTCGACTCAATTAAACAGGTTACCCCATCCATATATTTGATTTTATTTCTCGTTAAATATCCAGAATCTTGTTACCGGATAATGATAATTCTTCTAAATTTCTCAAGTTGTCTAATCCTTGAATTTTTGTTATTGTATAATTACTTTGAATTGATATTATTCTTAAAAAACTTTCAAATTCAAAAATTTTTGTTTTATTCAAATTTAATTCCTCCAAATTTTTCAAACAATCTAACCCACTTATTTCCCAAATCGAATTATTGTTCAAGATCAAACATATCAAGGATTTCAAATTATTTAAACCTACAGTAGTTTTGGTTAAATGATTATAGCCAAGATTTAATTCTTTTAAATTTCTCAACTCATTTGAAGTCTCAATAATGGATATTTGATTTTTCAGTAAGTCCAAAAATCTTAGGTTCTTTAAGTTATGCAAATATTCAATTTTTCTAATTAAATTCATACTTAAATTTAATGTCTATGAATTAATAAATTTAAAAGTATCATCTGTTATCCCATTGGGAATTTCAAATTCCACAAGTTTTAAAGATTTCAATGTTAGGAGAGTATCAAATAGTAGCATATAATTGGCAAATTCTGTATAATCTTGAAAGGCAAATTCATAGATTCTTTCCAAACGAATTTTATCAGCAATCTTCCCGCCATAATCACCAGAACAACATTTATTTTTAGGAGTTGCTGTTGTGGTTTGTGGAGTTCATCAACTTTTATCGTTATCTTTAGCTCATGCCACAATAAAATCTGACATCCTTACACCAGCTGATGTCAAAATATCTTATTTTGACACCAAACAACGTTCCAGATTTGAAAATATACATAATCTTGGAGATCAAGTCGAGAAGTATCAAACCTCTGGATAAACTTGATTCTACACAACACCCATTTTCATTTTCATAACCAATATATTAACGAAATCCCAATTTATAGAAAAAAGAAAAATAGAATTATTAAAATAACTCAGGAAGCTTTTGACTATATTTCACCAAAGCTTCTACAGCTTTTTCGTCTAAATTGTGTTGTTAGTAAGTGCTTTTCAAATTTGCCACATTAAAAAACAGACGCGACGCGTTATTTTTTTTTTATAAAATTCTCCGATGAGTTTGAAATACTACTTACTAATAGAATCCCCAATGTCAATGGCATTCACAATTCGGTTATTCCCTTCATCGCTAATAGAGGCGGTGACTTCAAAGTAACGATGTTCTTTCAATTCAATATCTGGAGAGATTGAAAACTTCATACTTCCATTTGAATTGAAAATCACTGTATTGTCTGAGTTGATTACTTCCACTTTACCCACAATTCTCACGGTTTTCCCCGCATGGCTATTGACAAGAGTAGAGTCGATTCTTGGAACCACAATCATACTGGATCTGTTCATTCTGTAGACAATCTGTTATTACAAAAGGAAGAGATCTCTTTTGAATGAATTCATAAAGCTGAGAAAAAATCACATAAGTCAAAAAACTCATACACGTGATCTAGACCATGGGCCGGCTTCAAGCAAGGAATTTTTAAAATAGAAAATAAACAAGAAACAACAATTTCTCAAAGTTTGTCACAAGTTTATCAATTTTTACCATCCCATCATGTCCAAAAAAGACAAAAAAGGGACTCCTTTGAACGAGGATGACTTCATGTCCTCATTCACAGGTGGTGGATCTCTACCTATGGGAGGTAACGTTGCTTCGACAATTAGTCAACAGTTTGGAGATGGATTATTAAATTTTGATACAAAAGATTTTAATACTGAACACGCTGATGATGCCGTCGATTTTGAGGATATCTCTTTGACTGATGAAAGTATGAATGGTGATAATAATGATGGAAATAAAGGATCTAACACAAATAATGTTCAAGATGGATTAAGATCGTCTTCTGCTCCACCGGTCAGTTCGAACGATATCAACAACAATAACAATATTATTGACAGTGCTACTGGGATCCATAACATTATGGGAATTCCCAATAATAGTGCACCTTTATCACCTAGTAATCTTGGACTCGATTTCAATTTTAGTAATGATGTGTTTGATGGTTTTGACTCAAGTTCTAACGATAATGTTAATAGTGCATTTTCCGGGATTTTTGATAATAGTATGGAAATTCCTAGTAATATTCAACCATTAATGCCCAATGAAATGATGAATCTTGGCAATAATAATACTTTTATAGCTTCTAAAAATACGGAGGAAATTCTCAAACAACAAAGACTTGAAAGACAAAGACTAGCAAAAGAAAAGATTGAAAAAGAATCAAGGCTACTACATTACTATTATCCAATGTTTCAAAAAAATGGGATCTTAAAAATGCATTCCATCTTTAGATCACGTCCTCCATTAAATGAACAAAATTTATTTTTCAATACTCATTCTTCGCTAAAAAATTTGCCCAAAAAGACATTTTTACCAACAAAGTTACAACTTCAGTTTCAAGTTGATGAGAAGAAATTATTCAATAGAAAAAGAAAGAAAAATCAATTAGCAAATAAAAATGATTGGTATAATGATGTGATTGAAATTTCTGAAGATTATTTCCAACAGTTTTATCAAAATGAAAATATCATTGATATGAAAACTGAAGATGAAAAGGATATTATATTGGCTAGTGCTGGTTGGGATGATAAAATAATCATGGGTGATGATGATGAAGAAATTGACAGGCCAATAAAAAGACCAAAGCTCAGTAATGGAATCAGTTCGGAAGAACTACATCAATTTGATGATTTTGAAGTTAATGAAGAAATTGAGGATAACATTCTTGAGGGCAAAATAAATGATAGTAAAACCATTGGCTTAAAGTTAGATATGAATGATCCAAAACTATATTTCACCAATGATGCTAATTTCTCAATGAAGAAGAAAGGATTAAATAGATCTTTGATTCCTAGTAATGATAAATTACTTTTCAGAAGATTCAATGTTTCCAATGATAATGAATATGATATTTTGAAAACCAATTATCAAGCTAAGATTAGAGCCACAGTTGGTAACTTAATTATTGATCATTCACTACCAGCAATTAGATTACAACATCCATATTATAAAGTCAAACTTACTAAACAACAGCTACGTTCATCTCATCGTCCGAAGTTTATTGTTAGAGCTAATACCACTATGCATTTCTCCAAACCGAAATTAAGAAAAAGAAAAAGAGACAAGGGGAAAGATATTAAAGAAAGTTTCGCGTCTACTAGTGATTTAACTATGGCTGATACTGCCCCATTCTATTTATTTGAATATTCTGAAGAAAAACCATTAGTGTTTTCCAACTTTGGAATGGGCAGTAAAATCATCAATTATTATCGGAAAAAAAATGAAGAAGATACTTATAGACCAAAAGGATTAATTGGAGAAACTCATGTCTTAGGAGTCAGAGATAGATCACCATTTTGGAATTTTGGATTTGTAGAAAAAGGTACATTTGTTCCTACTTTATACAATCAAATGGTTAGAGCTCCAATTTTTCAACATGATGGCAATAGTACAGATTTTTTATTAATTAAATCATCCGGAGGTTCAAGAAGTTATGTTAGATATTATTTAAGAAGTATTTCCAAAATGTTTTTAGTGGGTCAGTTATATCCTGTGGTAGAAGTTCCTGGTCCTCATTCAAGAAAAGTCACTACGGTCAGTAAAAATCGTCTTAAGATGATTGTTTTTAGAGTTTTAAATAATAGTAAACAACAAAGGTTGGCAGTTAAAGATATTTCTGCTCATTTTCCTGATCAAAATGATATGCAAAATCGTCAAAGATTAAAAGAATTCATGGTTTATCAAAGAACTGGAGAAGATCAAGGGTTTTGGAAAATCAAACCAAATGAAAAATTACCAACAGAAGAAGAAATTAGGGCAATGATTCCACCAGAAGATTTATGTTTACTTGAAAGTATGCAAATTGGTCAACAACATTTGGAAGATTATTCAATTTATAGTTATGATAGTATTAATTTAGATAAGTATCAGAATCTTATAAAAAAATTGAATGCTAAAAATGATTTAAATAATGCTTTGAATAATGTTAATTCTCCATTAGCAATTGCCAATACCCCAAAACCAAATGATAAAGACGAAGCTGGTAATAATGATAATAAAGGAGAGCCTTTGGAAGATCAATTAGCTCCTTGGAATACTACAAGAAATTTTATTAATGCTACCCAAGGTAAAGCAATGTTACAATTACGTGGAGAAGGGGAACCGACGGATATCGGGGAAGGGATTTCTTTTTTAAGAACCTCAATGAAAGGAGGATTTAAACCAACGGGGATGGAAGAAAAAAATGATAAATTGGGTGGTCATAGTTATAATGTGGCTCTTCAACAAAAAGCTTATGATGAAGAAATTAAAAGAACTTGGCTTAAACAAATCCAAACATTATCTCAGGATGAACCGAGAGGGTATCCAGAAAAAAGAAGAAAAAGAGGTTCAAGATATGATACTAGACCAAAAGGTTTGGTACCTAAAATTCTTAGAATTACTAGAATGATTAGAAATCAATATGGAGTTTTAGAACGTAAAGTGGAAATTATTAAAGATGAAAGAATCATCAATGCTTATTTACATAAACGTCAAAAACTATATGAAGATTATCTTGCTACTCAATCAAAAGAACTTTCTCAAAATAATATTGATTTATCAACGGTTAAAATTCCAACTAATGAAGATGAAAAGAAGATTTTACAACAAGAATTAGAAAAACTTCAAGCTCAAAAAAATAATACTAAAATTCTTCAATCCGGTAAAGGTATTGGTAAGGGAAGAAACACTAAAAGAAAATGTGCACTTTGTGGGGCAATTGGTCATATTAGAACAAAAAAATCGTGTCCAATGTATGGTAAAGCTCCAGGTTCGGCGGTGGGGACTCCTGGTGCAACAACTGCTGAAGTCAGTACTCCTACTAATAATAGGTCTACCTAATTATATAATGTTATTATGATTTTATGATGTTTAATAGAGTTTTCCAGTCAGTTCATGTAATAACTTCTCCACCCTGTAGCTACTTTTACCCACGCAAGCCTATTGCTAACCGAAATACAATTGAGTTTTTATGCCTTAAAAAGCTGTAAGCTGCGCAACCACGGCCTGGAAGTTTGGCCAGAACCGGTAATTCTGCCTGTCTCGCAACTTAACTGATGCAGGATTTCTGTCAAAAGTAAACGTCAAGTATGAATTAGAGCATATGAATGTTGTGCCAGTTATTGAGCCTCAGAAATCTTTGAGGGTTGATTATTTTCAAGATGATTTCCCTATGATTGAGGATAATAATGATTTGGAAATAGTTAGTTCCTAGGAAGCAAAAATCCTTCATTCTCATTACACCAAAGGAAGACTAATATTTGCCTTTGTTAATGCTAATATTTGCTTCTCACAGGCTTTTGATGCTTTTGAATTCATTGATTTACACGAGAACACTAAATTTTATCACCAATCTTCTGTTGACTTCATCAAGGTTCTTACTAAAGATTATCATGTTATTTCTGGTATCATTTACCTTTATTTTGGAAAAATAAAAAAAGAAAAGATGACGTTACTTTTCCAAATTTTGTGAATTGTCATCAAAAAGTTTTTGCTGAGACTACTTATTCAAGTTTTAGAAAAAAATTACCCACTTTTAATAAAAAAGATTGTTACACCACTCATATCATGGAATATATTTGTTGTCATATCAGTGATGGGATTGATTATTTTTCTAAATCTGCTAATGGCAAGTAAATCCACCATACTGCTTATGAGAATTTCAAACAAATCACTAAGCCAATATACACCAAACGATGTACTGATGACTACAGTTACAGAATCACTGCTGATAAGCGCACCGCTGGTAAACTTGCGGAAAATCTTCTACTGGGGAGTAATTGAATCACTTTTTTTGATCAGGTTATTTGCGAAGTTTCCACGAGAACGGGGATTAACGTTGATGGAAATGGGTTTTCCGCTAAGTTGAAACCTACTTTGATGTTGGAAATCATCTTCATAGATCTTGGGGGTTTGACTATGAAGTTATTGATTTCTTGGTTGCTAGATTTGTTTATAATTAACTCTTCACTATCATATTACAAGCAATTTTTGTTACCACTTGTAAATCTACATTTTTCAAATGTAAAGCAAAATTAAATCTATTAATCAGAACTACGTACAAGTAACAAAAATATAATACAATCAATCATCATAATCATTAGCGGGTGGTGGACCTTCTTCGCTTCTCATATAATACTCCACGGCCGTACTAAAAGCAGCAAAACCAGCACAACCAATAAGGGTGGCCTGAGGTCCCGCTTTGATGGCCAACCCACCCCCAGTTAAACAACCAGCTCCCACACTATTATACATGTCATTTTTGGCTCGAAGACTCTCAATCACACATTCGGTTCCGGAGTAAATTGCCCCAATCTTCCCAAAATTGCGGGCACTGGACGACATTCGATGTCCCATATCTTTAGCCATCACCCTCATTTGTTGTTTGAATGGGAGATCTTGGATGGTTTGTGGAGTGGTTCCAGGGATATCATAACTCATAGAGGCCATAAAAAGCCCAAAGAAACCCCCAAGGAAGTAACCAGTGACCCCACTAACCACAGTTTTCCCAGGACATGATTTGGTGAATTCCACAATCTGTTCGGCCATATATTCCCCTTGTTCTTCAGGACTCATATTGGAGGTGTCTCTAGGACCCTGGTTTCGAGCCTGACCAAACAATCCTAGGTTGCTATTATTCATCTTGTTGGTTCAATTTAGAGGTGAGAATTGTTAATTTTTTTGGTGAACAAATTTTTCTTTTTTTTTTGGCGGAGAGTTTAACTCATGGGCCAAGAAGCAAACCTCAAATTTAATGAAGGAAAATTGGTGAATCACAAACATCGAAACGAGTGGAGGGTAAACTTAAATCTGCCCTGTTAGTCAATAAAGACGCTGGTAATATAAGCCTTGAAGGGTCCAAGATGATACACAAGGATATGTTTTCATTTTGCTAAGAAATTGGGGTTGGGAACACCATGAGGCATGTATGCAACTACCGCCAAATCTTCCGTGAAATGAAGCTCATTGCGATTCTCATGAAGTTATGATTCTGTTTCATTTTCTTCTAAGCCAATATTAATAAATTGAAGCCTTAGTATTTGCACAAATCCAACATCTGTGAGAATTGGCGTGTTTTTAGAAACTAATACTATTTCAATTGTACTTTCTCAACTTTCACAATAATACACATTATATTGATGCCAATCCAAGATTTTAATTTAAGTTTGGGCACTTGTTACTGGGTCTTCATGTTCCGAGGGAAAGATTTGCAAAAAATTCAATTCATTTGGCCATTGTTCCAGGTTCAAGGAGCCTACGCGGCATAAAGAACGTCCAAGTGTTAACAAAACCAGTGAGAATAGTACCAGCCAATGATTGCCTATTCACAAGAATACTTTTCCAAGGGGGAATTTTGGGAAGTGAGTATAAATTCTATTGTAATTTCCCAGATTTTAGACCTTTTTTATAATTCTGCATCACCTCAAAAATTTTCAACATGAACTTCCAATTCTTACAATCTATCATCCTCTTATTATTGGCCTCTCCTTCCCTAGCCCTTCCAACCCTCAACAAGAGATCTGAACCGTCTGCTATCAATGCGGTCCCTTCCAACACCTATGTTTCCACCTTGACCTCCTCCACCACTAAAGTTACTCCCACTGCTGCTTCAAGTTCATTGAGTGTTATTAATAAAATTCCCACCTCTTTGAGAGTAAATGCTGTAAATCATGTGGTGACAGGTCTTCCTTCATCTACATCCCTAGCCTTGGTAAATTTCGTCGCCAGTACCGTCACTGTTGAAACCTGCAATACTGGTTTAATGGATTATTACAGTTATGTCGTTGATAATATGGATAATTTGACCGATGAAGAAAAGAAAAGAATGGTTGCTGCCCTTAAATTATCCATTAACAAGAACTCTATCAATCCTTAAGCCTGATTTCTTCATATTATATGCTATCAAGCCTTTCTTCTTATAATTGGCTACCAAACCCTTTTTTTTATGATTTGCTATTAAACTTTTTTTTTTTAACAAATTCCTGCTACAAAATTGTTGTTCTTAAACTTAAATAGAATTTTTTTTACATTATACAAAGGAAAAATAAACAATCAATCAATTATTAGAGCTGTACTAAATCTTGATGGTCCAAGGTTTGTTGATACTAACCCCAGGATTTCTAATAATATAACCATTTTCATTAATATCCAAGACTTCTGATTCGTTAACATTATCATCTTGTTCAACTTGAGCAATCGCTTTTTTGAAAACTTCTTTACCAACCACCACAATTTTTTCAATTTTAATCTTGTCAAGAGATTTAATAAATGGAGTTTCTTTAATATAATTGATTTTTGAACTAAGAATTCCATCCAGAAGTTTGAAATCAATAGCAACAAAATCATTTTGTTTATAATTGAAAGTTTCTCCATCATCAATATACAAACTTCCTTCAGCTTTCCCTTCATCGTTTAAAACCACTGTTAAGGTATATGGATCAAATCTCATCAATTTGGAAGATCTTCTGTATCTATCCTTTCTTGCAAAGATATTACCTCCTTGCATTAAAATTGGAATGGAATTCATATCAACTTTCAAGGTCTTTTCTCCTTCTCCTTGAATTAATTGCAAAGTAGCGTAATCAAAATATGGTTTTTCATCAGGAATATAAATATTGACCTCAGTAGCTGATTCTTCAGTAACTGGTTTAACTAATAATCCACTATTACCCACAAAAAATTGATCTTCAAGATCATAAATTTTTTCATTTTCGGGATTAGAATAAATCATTGGTACCAAGATCGGATCATTAGAAACACTTGATTGATAAAACGCAGTATAAAAAACCGGTAATAAAGAATATCTCAATTTAATAGCATCTTTGATGATTGATTGATATGGTTGTTCAATTAAGAATGGTTCTCTTCTTTTTGAATCAATATGAGCATGGGCTCTAAAGAATGGATACCAAATTCCAGTTTGGTACCATCTGGTCAATAGATCCGAACTCGGATTACCGAAAAACCCTCCAACATCTGAACCAGTGAATGGCATTCCCACCACTTGAGAAGTTAAAGCCATTGGTAAAGAGATCTTTAAGAATTCCCATTTCGATCTATTATCCCCACTCCACATAGCTGCAGTACGCTGAGAACCTGTATAATAAGCCCTAGTTAAAATGAATGGACGTTTGTTAACATATCTTTCCTTTAATGATTCATAAGTGGCTTCATGGAAAGTTAACCCGTATAAATTATGAACTGATCTGTGTTCCCAACCTCCATAATGAATGATATCCTTTGGGGCAGTAGTTTCGGCCCCTGAGAAAACTGACGGTTCACTCATATCGTTCCAAATATGTAAATTAGTTTCATCAGCGGCAAAATTAGTATTGTTAGCAAATAATGAATCCCAATAAGCTTGAGAGTTTGGATTTAAAGTATCGATCCAAACCGATTCTCCGGGCCAACAATGTCCATGATAGACATCACTGTTATCAGAGTTTTCAATTCCAATTTTCTTTTTAATAATATTATTGGAGACTTCATAATCAGTTTTAATATGAGGATCAATGATTGCCACTAAGTTTCTTCCAGTTTCGTCAAGTTTCTTATTCATTTCCACATGATCACCGAACAATCCTTGTTTCCAGGTAAAGTATTTTTTATTCTCAGTATATTCAATATCTAACCAAATTGTATCATATGGAATTTCTGATTTATCAAAATTTTCCAGAACCTCTAAAACGTCATCAACATCATTATAGTTCCATCTGCATTGATGATAACCTAAAGTGAATAATTGAGGTAATTCTGGATTCCCACTTAATTCCCCGAATTTTTCATTTATTTTCAATGGATTTTTATCTAACATGATGATCAAATCCACGATTCCTGCTTCGGAAAACCAATGAGTCTTTGTATTAGTTTGATCTTGTCTATCAATATCCACATAAGTATCTGCACTATTAATCCAAAAAAATCCAGCAGTGGAAGATTTCTTATGAGCTAACATGAAAGGAATTGATCCATACATTGGGTATTTACTTTGAGTTTCATATTCAAAGATGTCAACATTGAATAATCTATATGGCTCCCCTTCAGCTGTATCTTTCAACGAAAAAGTATCGGCATGTTCAGGAATCCCATAAACTTTGGAATATCCTAAGAAACTAACATCCACTCCAATTGATTCGGGTCCGAATGGTAAATGATCACCTTTGGAGTCTTTAAATGTGTCTTCGAATGAGTTGTAATTGGATTCTTGAGGAAGTAATTCTGAAGATTGAGAATCTTTTGATCTCCAATGTTCAAGATTGAAAAATTGTCTATCATTCAAGATAATTTCTGGTGTTCCATTATAAGAAATGATAATCTTAAGATTATTCAAATAAATTTTAGCTTCATATTCTAAATTGTTTCCATATTTCAAAATCAAAAATTCTCCATCATCATCTTTTGAAATTTCTTTGTTAACCTCAACAGTTTCTGATAATTCTGGTTCCTGTTTCAAAGCATACTTAGAAGCTTCGTTATATCTTCTAGTTTGAAATCTCTTATCATTAACTTTTAACTTTGCTGGATTAATTCTCTCTTCTTCATCAACTCTTAATCTGATATTATCATTTTTCAAAACTTCCAATATAAAAGGTAATGCTTTTTTTTCATTATTTGGTAATTTTTTCAAAATGGTTCCTGAAATTGCAGAATTATCAAATTCCAATGAATTGGAATCAATAAAATAAGCAGAATTATATGATTTTGATGAAATTTCTGTTGCAAAATGACGATTTCTATTACAAAATCCATTTTCTGAACAAGTTTTAAATAATTCCGTTCTAAGACCTTGAGAAAGATTAATTGAGATTGTAAAAACAATCAAAAAAAATCCAAAAGATCTCCACTGAATCATTATGGGTTGGATAAGAATTGATAATCTATCAAAAAGGATATATTACTGAAATTTGTCCTGTTTTCGTTATTTGTAACAGACAAAGTGGTCATGTGATTTTTTGTTTTTCAATTCTTGGAATTTTTCAACATGCAGATTGTGAAACTGAAATTATCAATTTTTCATACAAAATTCTCTATCTTATTAAATTTTGGGAAATCGAAAGGTAGGTCTTGATCTCAGCTTGAGTCAAATTAGCTTTCATTATCTTTACCAACAATTGTCCGATTGTCAAAAACTTACAAACATCATCAACACAAATAAATAACTAATATACACATTTATTCCAAATCATTTTTTCATCTTCCTGAAACTCATTTTTTCTTTCTTCTTCACTTTGCCATTATCAGCGGCCTTCTTAGCCCCTAAAGATTTTTTCTTCGAATCTGTAGTGGCCGGTTTCATCTTGAAAAACCCATCTAGTCTTCCTTGTACTCCTCCTTTGAGATTTTTCTTTAATTTCGCGGCCCCACTTCTAATTCTGTCTTCACCAAATCCGTTTTTTTTACACATCAATTCCACAAGTCCTTCGACGTTTGGTTCGGTCCATTTTAAATCAAGTGTTGCTCCATCAATGACATCAGGATTTGTGAATAATTCTCTAGCTTCCTTGTAAAGCCAGTCTTCAGGAATGGTGTTTTTTTTGTATTTATCTTCATTACTTGCCATATGTTCCAAAATGTTCTCAATACAATGAAATTCTTTGATCAATTTTAAAGCATTTACTGGACCAATTCCTTTGATGGTTTCACAATAATCACAACCTAACATGATACAAAAATCAATAAAACTTTCTTTCGAAAGCTCTAATCCTTCAATTACAGTCTCGGTTTTAACTTCATCGACGGGGATTTTTCTTGCCTCGGAAAAAGTTAAATGTCTTAACAAAAATGGTGGGCCATAGCATAAAGTATCCATATCTTCACTGGCCGCAGCGTATACTTTACCGGCTTTGGCTAATTCAGCACATTGTGCTTCAGCTTCACAAGGAGCTTCAACGTAAGGAACCCCCATTAGTTTTAATAACTCTTTGACTTCTTCATTTTGTTCTCTAGTGGCTCTAACGGTTCTCCTTTGAAATTTGGAAATTTCTTCAATGGTACCAGTTTCTTTGATGTTTTCAATTTCAGCTTCAGCGGCTTTTTTCTTTTCGGTTCTTTTGGCCAATTCGCCTTTTTTCAATTCTGGAGGTTTCCCATCAAATACATAAACCGGTTTTAAACCACTTTCAATCATTCTAATGGTTCTATAAAAAAAACCTGAGAGATGAGAAGTCACTTGACCTTCTTCATTCATTAATTGATTTCCATCTCCTTGACGAACCGCAATTAAGTATTGATATAAACACATTGAAGCATCAATTGCCACTTTTCTACCAAAGAAAGTCTTCATTTCTGCAGATCGAACTGCTCCAGGAGAATGCTCAGAAATGATTCTGCTAAGACCTTTAATACCCATGATGATCTATTGAAAAGTATTGAAAGATTGAAGTAAAAGTTGAGTTTAATGGAAATTTGAAAAATTTATTAATTTTATTTTTGTTATTAATTCACGCGACGCGCGTGGGGTGGAACACCCCACATATAGTAACTCCACAAAAACTTTTGAGTAAAGTTTGATAAAATGTCAACTATTGAATTCATTGGATCGCAGTTTATTGAAATACTGTTTTCAAGGACGGACTTGACTCAATAAATGGCCACGAACAAACTTCTTTTTTTTTCCAAAAATTGACTTGATTTTTGGTAATGAAAATGTGGTAAAAGATTAATAAACAAAAATTTGTCTTTGTGGCAGTTTTTTATTTAAACTGGCGGTTTTTTTACTTTTTGAGCATTTGACAATTCTTCCCCCATCTGTTCCCATCATCACAATGTTCTCTTCCAAATCTTACAAGTCCTGTGTTTACTATTCCAATTGGTCAGTTTATCAAAAGTCTGTCCCCCAAGACGCTGATTTTGCCAACATTACCCATTTATTCTACAGTTTTTTCAATATTTCCTGCGAAACTGGAGAACTTGTTTCTTCTGATCCTTGGGCTGATTATGATTTAACAGATCCTTTACTTGGGAAAAGCAAAGGATTATTGAATTATTTCAAAGATCAGAAAATAAAGTTTCCTCATTTGAAGATCTTTGTTTCTGTTGGTGGTTGGTCATTTCGAGAGAATTTCAAAACTTGCTGGAACAGTAATGAAAAAAGATCGAAATTTGTCAGTTCATTGAAAAAATTAATACAAGATTATCATTTTGATGGGATTGATTTTGATTGGGAATATCCAGAAAACAATAATGAATCAAAAATTTACGAGTTAATTTTAAAACAAACATTTGAAGAATTGGCTAAAGTTAATAAACATTTGAAAATCTCCATGGCTATTCCTATCACCAGTGAATCTTTAAAGTTCTTCAACTTCAATAAATTTAATTGTTATGTTGCTTTTTACAATGTCATGTGTTATGATCTTAGTGGATCATGGCTGAGAACCGTGGAATTTCAATCCAATTTTGGTAGATATAATAATGATTGTTTAAGTATTGATGAATTATTAAACCACTTAACCAAACAGATTGATCCTAGAAAACTTATTGTGGGAATCCCAGTATATGGTAAATGTTTCAAAGGAACCAATGGGTTTGGAAGAGGTTATGCTAGTTGTGAAGATATTAAATTCAAAGAAATCATGGAGAAATTTCCCAATGAAAAAATTCAAGAATCCAGTAGTGGTAAAACTTCATTTATTTACAATCCTCATGAAAAAATCTTTATTTCTTTTGATAGTTTAGAATCTATGAAATACAAGACTAATTTCATTATCAAAAACAAATTTGGAGGTGCAATGTTTTGGGAATTTTCCGGTGATTTAAGAAAAGATGGATTAATTGGTACTTATGTTAAAGAAATTGGGGGCTCAAAAAATCTTGAAAAGTAGTATTGACAGTTATATACTTAAATAATGAATAATGAATCAACATATGGTAAAATTATGTAACCTTTCAACAGGTTTTTAAAAAAAATTGTTCTTACAGTTTTTGAATGTATTTATTTATCATATAATATTATTATAAAAGGAATATATTATAGTTTCAATCTAATAACAGAACAAGCTTTTAGCTAATTAATTGAAAACTTCATCAAGTTTATCAAGATGAAGTTTTTTCAAAATCATGATCTTTCCTTGCCATTTACTTTTACCACCACCTTTTAAAGTTCCTTCAAAACACTCTTTCAATTTCTCCACTGCTTGGTTGATTTCTCCTCCAAAGACAATAACGGAACCGGTTTCTCCAATGGTACCACTGATTAAAATAACAGGTTTGAAAATTTCTAATTTCGAAAGTTCTCTGTAAAGAAGATTTATGAAATCTAAAGATTTGTCAAGATAAAAGTGATAGATAAGCTTATCATTTTTCAATTCACTGGTAATTTTTTCAATTTCAAGATTGGAAAGCTCTTCTAATAAATTTTTGTTAGATCTTTGTAATGATTTGTTATTGTTATTTAATAACTCAACTTTTTTCGAAAACTCTTCTGGTTGACAATTCAAATCATTCATTAATTTTTTGATAATTCCATGATTATTCACACAGTATTTGGTGACTCTATTACCACAAGTAAAATAAATTCTAGAGTGTCCTCCTTTGACATTAACTTGGTGAAGTAAAACCACTGAAGAAATCTGTCCTGTTGAGCTTAAATGAGTACCACAACATGTGTTAGAATCAATAGTACCGATGTGAATGATTCTTAAAACCCCTTTGGAAAGATCATAATCTTTGGGCATTTTACGAGTTTGGATATCAGAATATTCAACAGGGACTTCAACTTTGATGGGAAGATTTTCCATGATTTTGTCATTAATTTCCTCATTAATTTTCACTACTTCATCCTCTGATAACTTTCTAGGAAGTTCCAAATAATTCAATAATTCCTCTCCAGTACCCATTTTCCAGGATAATGTGGGTAAATTGTATTTATCAAAAATTGCCGAAATCAAATGTTGACCAGTATGTTGTTGCATATGATCGAATCTTTTGGACCAATCTAAGGATAATGATACTGAAGTACCAGGATTAATGGGTTCAAAGACTTGATGTTTGGCAATTAATCCATCTCTTTTGATGAAGTTAACGGGGATAATCTTATCAGAATCAAGGATTTTGATTGATCCAGTATCACTTGGTTGTCCTCCACCTTCAGGAAAAAGAACGGTATCTTCTAATTCAATCTCATAATATTTTTCATCACTAATTGTTAAATCTTTTAATTTTTTGGATGGTTTTTTGGTTGATTTGGGAATAATTTCTTGACAATTGATTACTAAAGTTTGTAAAGTTTTCAAATATGAATCTTTTTGGCACGATAAAGCCCCCACAATAGTGGAAGAAAATTGATTTGCTACCGTGGTCATTGCTGCTGACTCATAAGAAACTTATCAATTGAAATGATTAGTAAATTTCGACATTTGATTGGTTTGAAAAGTCACGTGGATGAATTTAATTGATAATTGAAGACAATGTTTGAATATACTAACTTGTTGGTCGGAGAAGAAATATTTATGATTACATTACCAGAAAGAGCCTTTCTATAGAAATGCTTCTTTACTTTGAATGAAAAACTTTCATTCTTATTAATCGAAAATATAAAAAAGCAGAAATATTTCACGACTAAATCAGGTAATATCCAAAATTTTGGATCATTTATTTAAATTAGATCAATTATACAAGTAGATGATATTCCAGACTCTATTTGTCTTTGAAAGCTTTTTGAATATGTCAAATTGTATAATCAACTTTTGAACTTCTATGAACTAAGGCAAAAAAAAATCATTAAAAGTAATCAAATTGATTTATAAACGAAGTATTTAAAATCAAAAGTTAGATTATTTGAGAAGAAACCAACTAATAACAAAAACTCTTAATATATCTTCAAAAACATTAAGATAATTAAAATAGAATAATCAATTTACACGTTAAGCGCCAGAGCCTTCAACCATACTAGATCACGGGATCTAAAAGTAAAAAAAAAAAATTTGAGATGAGTTGAGATAATTTTTCACATTATTAATTACTATACTGTATTATATTATATTATACCCAATGACAGAACAAGATACTCCTAGACCTAGACCACTTCGGAGAAGGTTTGTAGGATCAAGAACAAAACTAGCTTCACAAGATGATGTTGATGGCAAAAATTCACAATCATTAATCAAAAAACATCGAAAACCTCGAGCATTTAATAGATTAATCACACATATCCCTGAAGAAATCTTACAAGATGAAGAACTTAACGAAGCCATCAAATTATTACCTTCAAATTATAGTTTTGAAATTCACAAAACAGTTTGGAATATCAGAAAAAATCATGCCACGAAAGTTGCATTACAAATGCCTGAAGGGTTACTTATTTATTCATTAATCATTCTGGATATTTTACAAAGTTTTTGTAAAGTAGAGGTGGTGGTTATGGGGGATGTCAGTTATGGTGCTTGTTGTATTGATGATTATACTGCAAGATCATTGAGTTGTGATTACATTATTCATTATGCTCATTCATGCTTGGTTCCTATTGATATTACCAAAATCAAAGTATTATATATTTTTGTTACCATTAGTATTGATACAAAACATTTACATAATACTTTGACTAAGAATTTCCCTGAAGGTTCAAAAATTGCCATGTTTGGAACGATTCAATTCAATCCCACCATTCATGAACTAAAATCCAAGTTTGAAGAAAGTAAAGAAAACGAAAAAAAATTGTATATCATCCCTCCACAAATCTCTCCATTATCAAAAGGGGAAGTATTAGGATGTACATCTCAAAGATTAAATAAAGATGATATTGATTGTATGATTTATGTGGGGGATGGGAGATTTCATCTTGAAAGTGCAATGATTCATAATCCCGATATACCTGCATATAGATATGATCCATATTCAAGAAAATTTACCAAAGAGTATTATGATATTAAACAAATGGTGCAAGTTAGACACCTGGCAATCAAAGTTGCGGAAAATTCCCAGAATTTTGGAATTATTTTGGGTGGATTAGGCAGACAAGGTAATAACAAAACCTTAGAAAACATTGAAGAAATCTTAAAGAAGAATGGCAAAACTTGTATTAAAATCATCTTATCTGAGATTTTCCCATTCAAATTAGCAATGTTTGATAATATTGATTGTTTTGTACAAGTTGCTTGTCCCAGATTATCAATTGATTGGGGTTATGCATTCAATAAACCATTGTTAACTCCATATGAAACCATGGTCTTGTTTAAAAATGATAAACCATTCAATGATGAGTTTTACCCTATGGATTATTATGGTAAAGATGGATATGGCAGAGGAATGATTCCAAATAGAAGTTGATATATTATAATACTACAATAACGAAATGGCTATTTTGTTTTCTTGTCAATGTAAGTTGTCATTTTAATTATATATCAACTAACAACTCCAAATCCAAAAGTTGATTTAATGGCGTTGAAACAATCAATTTCCATCACATTTTTAACATTTAGTTCTTCTCCTATGGGAATTCCAATGAAGATCATATCACATTTTGATTTATTATCTTTATCTTCAGTTTTTGTAAATAAGATATCACAATTAGCAAAATGATTTGCGTTCCAATGATTTAATCTCCATAGTAATTTGATTTTATCTTTACGATTCTCAAACAAGATTTCCCCCAGGATTTTCCCGTTGAATAGTGAGAAAAGGGATTTGTCCTTGTTGTACATGTTAGGACAGAATTTGGACCAGGCCATGATTCGGGATGGATCCCGAAATGTATTATATATACTAAATGTACAAGTTTCAAAAATTGTGGATAAGTGAAGATACGAATTACCGTAATTAGATTCTATCTTATTGTTATTATTGATTGGATTATGTGAAACATTTTCAAATTTAATTGGTTTTAAATCATTTTCAATTTGATTTTCAATAGTCTTTAAAATTTGCATGATTTCATGATCAAGGTTCAAATATAAATTTCTTGATGCCTCATCAACACCACTTTGAATTTCCTCATTCTGATCAAGTAAATTGAGATTGATTTTCATATTAATTGAGGTATTATGATTAATGGTGTTGTTAATCGAAGGTAATTTCAATAATCCTTTAATTTTCAAATTTTTAAATGTGAATTCTATAATATAAACCAAACTAAAATCAAACACCGGTAAACATCTTGTTAATTGATCATTATGATTATATTTAAAAGATGATAAATTTCCCTGAATTGAATGTAAGTTTAAGATTTTGAAAAAAAATTCTTTATCGTGATTAGCAGAAACATTTTCTAGTTTTAAAAATTGCTGACGAATAAACTTGGAATAATCTTTTTTTGGAGTGGCCCAAGAAGTGGTCATGATATTATATGATATTTTAATGAATATTGTTGATTAAGTTGTTGTTGTTGGTTGTGAAGGTCAAATTTTGAAACTTTTTTTGTGGTTTTGTGTCTTAAATTTAGTGGCTCGTGGGTGGATCTGGATACTTTGTTTCAATATTTTGAAATTAGTCATTCAGACGAAACTATTTGATTGGTTAATCAATAAAAATGTTCTTCAAACAATAAATTTAGTCGTGAGTTCGGAAACATTGACTGATTTGGGAATTGAACAAACATTACGAGAGGTTTTTGTAATTTGAATTTAATAAAGCAAAAAAAAAGAAAAATATCCTATACTTTAGACTATTTAGTTAACTCTATTATATAATGCCTCAATTTCCCCTTTAATTATCGAACAACAACTCCAATTGACTCTGTTTTTCGAGAAATTTAATTGAAGAAATTGTATTCAAACATCCGCTTACCTAATCAATTGCCGAATTGGGAAAGCTCATCGCTCAAGTTAACTTTTTTCTAGAAAATCATTTAACAATTGATTAAGCAAATTATATTACTTAATGAGATAAAAAGCCAGTTTTAATATAGACTCCTGTGATTCATTCATTCTTGTTTGTTTATAGAATGCCATACTCTTCTTCTACTACTACCATCAGTAATAATCAAAAAGCAAATTTAAACCACCAAACTTCCTCGAATCAACAAGAAAATGAACTTGATGATTCCAATCTTATTAAACGTTCCAATTCCTCGGCCAATACTGCTCATCCAGTCTTTCCTCCTGGATATTTAAACACCATTTTGAACAAAGATGATCCCGAATTCCCCATAATTCCTGAATCTTTACCCACTACCCCAGGTTTTGAAATTCTGAATAATTCAATGTTTGTTAATAACCCCAAATTGAATTTTCCCAATCAACAAAAACCGACTAAAAACCTTGAACTATTACCTTTGAAATCTCGTACTAATCTGCCAATTTTAATCGACGAAGAATCTGATCATTATAATTTTCACGTTATTGAAAATGATGATGATGTGCCATTAGTAATGACACTAAATAATCCTTCAATGAATTTTTGGAGACTTATTGCTAGTTGTTGTTGGTGTTTTTCAGGTGGGATCAGTGATGGTTGTGTTGGGGCTTTATTACCAAATATTGAAGCATATTATAATATTTCCTATTCGATTGTTTCTTTAATTTGGTTAGGTAATTGTATTGGATTTATTTTAGTGGCATTAACTTCACAGATTATAAATAAAGCTTTTAAATTTCATAAACTAATTTTTATTCCAGCAATTATTCAAACCATTCAGTATGCAATGATTTCTTCTGGAACAAAATTCCCCGTAATTGTTATTGCTTACTTCTTCGGGGGGATTGCTTTGGCTTGTGGGTTGGCTAATCATAATTATTATATATCCAGATTAGATCATTCTAGCGTTTATTTGGGATTTTTCCATGGTTCTTATGGAATTGGAGCTACCATTGGTCCATTAATCGCCACCATTATGGTTACTAAAGGAATTAAATGGCATTTTTTCTTTTTGGTTTTACTTGGAGTTTCATTAATCAACTGCTTTTTCTTGTTTTGGGCTTTCAAAACCAGTGATTTAGATTTCTTGCCGTTTGATAATCAAGAAGAGATTATTCAGGATATCGATAACAATAGTGATGATGATATGATTGACAGTAAAAAATTACCATCAGATTTCACATTAGCAGTTAAATTATTGAAAACTTGGTTGATTTCTCTTTTTGTGTTTTTTTATCAAGGAGCAGAAGTTGGTTATGGGTCTTGGTTTGTTACTTTTCTACTTGATTATCGTCATGGGAATCAAAGTAGTAGATATGTTGCCTCGGGGTTTTGGCTTGGAATTACAATTAGTAGATTTCTAATCACTCCATTAGGTGTCAAGTATTTGGGCAATAGAAGAAGTATTTTAGTATTAAGTACTTTTGTTATATTATTTGATATTATTTCTTGGATTGTTCCCAGTACAATAGTTGCTGGGGTTATGGCATCATTAGTGGGATTCTTTTTAGGACCAACGTATCCATTAATGATCGGATTAGTCTCCAGAATTTTACCCAGAAAAGTTCAAGTGATCAGTATGACAATAATGACGGCCTTTGGATCCAGTGGGGGGGCATTATTCCCGTTTTTAATTGGAATCATGTCTCAATATTTTCAAACTTGGATCTTACATCCTATTTTCATTGGGTTGATTGGGTTGATGGTATTGGTGTGGATTGTTTTGCCAAATGTGGAAAGAATTGATAAGTCTGGTAATCCAAAGAATATATGGGAAAGAATTTGGTAATTTGGTGGGGTTTTGTTTTTTCATTCGTTTTTTCACTTTTTGATTCTTATTCATTCCTTTGGTCGTTCCTTAATAAACTTTACAGTTTGGATCAAATGTCTATTATCGTAATTTATTAACGTAATCTATTATTTATCTATAACGATTTGATATCTAATGTATATTGTGATCCAATGTATTCTTTATTTGATCTATCAATTTAAAATTGATAGTAACTGCAGTAATTTAGTGTTATATGAAAATTAATTTTCAAGGTACTTGAATTTTTCATAAACTTCATCAGCTTTCCCACACAAACTTTTCTTTCTTTCAGCACTAATCCAGGATCCATTGATACCGTTCTTAACGATCTTGATCCAGGTCTTTAAGTCGAACCCAAAGGATTTTTGCACAGCAACATAGTTATCCAAAACGTAGCCGTTGAAATAAGCAGGATCGTCTGAGTTGATACTGAATGGGACATTTTTTTCCAAGAAAGTATTTAATGGTAATTCATCAAGTGATTTGACCACTTGAAGTTTCAAATTTGAGATTGGACAGATTGTGAGCATGGTTTGCTTAGTTGCGAGTTTCTCCATTAATTTCTCATCTTTGAATGAATTGATTCCATGATCAATTCTGGTGACATTTAATAAGTTCAATGAGTTTTCAACGTATTCTGGTCCTCCTTCTTCACCAGCATGGGCAGTCAAGCCAATTTGCGGATAAGAGGTTTTGATTTTACTATAACATTCGGTGAACAATTCAGGGGGGAACGGTTTCTCACTGGAATCTAACCCCAACCCATGAATTTTTCCATCTTTGAAAAACTGTTCCGCAATACTTAAAGTATCAAGACAATCAGGTACTGGTAAATGACGTAACAAACACATTATTAATTTACTAGTAACTCCAAATTTCTTTTCAGCTTCATTTGCTGCCTTGATGAACCCATTTAAAAAAGTTTCGAATTTAATACCTCTGGATAAATGACCTTGAGGATCAAAAAACGCTTCCAAGTGACTCACTCCGTCTTCGTGACATTTGACAAAATATTCTTTGGCTAATTCGTAAAAATCTTCTTCATCAATCAAGACGTTCATACCAATATAGTAAAAGTGGAGAAAATCATCAAGATTAGCAAACTGATTGTATCTTTCCTTCAATGCTTCGGGGCTCTTGGGGAAATCAGATGGTAATGAGACTTGATGTTTGTTAATGAGTTTGAAAAGTAGTGTTGGGGAAAGGGTTCCTTCTAAATGAAGATGATGTTCGCATTTGGGTAATTCTTGGAAGAATTGAACCATATCATGATTGCAAGCGTGGCTCATATTGTAATGTATTGACTGTATAGTAAAGTATTAAATGGTAAAGTAATATCAGGATCTACTAACTATTTATAATGAAAATTTTTTCAATGATGATAACAAAAAATTTTTTTTAAAACAAAATTAAGATTCAAAGTGTCAAAAAAAAAGAAATTTTTCTCCGAGGAAACACCGCGGGCATTTAAGTATTAGGATACTTTATTGTTAAAAACTGTCAATTTTGACAGTTTTAAGTGGTTTAAAGTCGTCGACGTTTGAGTTATTACAGAGTATTATAATCATTCGTTGTGAAAGTTGGGTTCGCTTTATGCAATTAAATTCAAGTTAGAATAAGTTTAATAGTTACATAACTACAATTTCAAAAACAACAAACCATTTTATTTACTATTTATATCATATAATACTTAAACTCACAAGATTGGGGGAACTTCATCATCGACTCTTTTTGCGGGTTGAATATTTAAATTTGAAGATTGTTGATTTAATAACTCTTTAACATTTTGATTTTCGGAATTCTTATTATTTTCCTCCTCAATTTGCTCCACTGCGGTGACTTCTTCGATATAATGTTTTAACATTGCTTCAATCCCATTTTTCAAGGTGATACTACTACTATCACAACTTCTACAAGCCCCTCTTAATCTGATAACCACAGTACCATTATCTTTTAATTCCACGAATTCTATATCCCCACCATCATCTTGAATTGCTGGGCGGATTCTTGTGAAAATTAACTCTTTGATCATTCCCACCACTTCATCATCTTCATCATTGAAACCAACGTCTTCTTCAATAATGGCATTTTTATCAATGATTGGTTCACCGGAAGTTAAGAAATCCGTCAAGATGGAAAAAATCTCGGGTTTTAATAAACTCCAATCAATAGTTAAGTTTTTTTCAATAGTGATAAAATTTGAACCCAAGGAAACTGATGAAATCCCATCAATTGTAAATAATTTTTTAACTAATGGACTATTAAATGCATCTCTACCACTTAAATATTCAATAAATCTGGATTCTCCAGGTAAAATAGTGACTGAGGGTAAAAATTTCAAAGCATCTTCATTTGGAGTTTCCACCGTTCTAATAAACAATGATCTTTTGAAAAGTAATTTATTATTATTATTATTAAATTTGGTTTTTTTGAAATTTAAAGAGTTTTGTGATCCCATCTTTAGTAAAGATATTTGTCTTTTGGGCATCATCATGGGTGACATCAATTTAGATGACGTTAGAAGTCTAGTTAGGGGAAACATCCTTATTATTCTTATCAGAAGTTAATAATTTACAATGAATAATTAGTAAGAAGAAGTAAATTTTTTGTTTTTAATATTAAAATTCAAAGGGCTTCCTAACCCCGCGGGTCCCGTGACAGCGGGTTTAGTTTTGTAGTTTTTAATTGACCAATCAAAAGCCTCAAATTCATCAGCAATTTCTTTCTATACTCATTGATTATTATTTGCAACTTATTGAAATATATTTATCTATTTATTGATATACAATTGTAAAATCAAACATTTTCTTTAAATAATCAAAATCCATAAACCATAATAAAACATTAAAAGAAAATTCATCATTTTTCACCATCAATAACCAAAGGACTACTAATACTAACTGGAATGAACTTTTTTGGTAAACTAACTCTACTAAATCGACTTTTCAATTTTTGAATGAACAACTCTGAATCCAAATGACGAGTCAATGAGATCTTTGGAATGTTACTAATATAATGTTTATCATCTAACTCCACATCCAATGGATCCTGGGTATGACAACCTGGACTTAAAGATAATCTAATCAGATGTTTTTTCAAACCTTCATCGTTCTCACTTTCGTAAATTTCAAAGACAATTTGTGATAAGTAATCTAGTTCTGGTAAGGCGTTTCTTTCAATTCTCATGGGTAGTTTGGATTCATAAATTATATTTAATAATGTATAAATATGCGATTCTTTGGTAAAATAAGCAACCGTTGATGGGTTTGAGGATTTGATCATATCTTGAATATCATTTAAGACTTGTTTGGCTAATGGTAATGAAGTTAATAGTCCAATATCGAGTTTTTCGTTATTTTCAATCCCATATTCTTGAGGACAAACAAAATCGAATAAGACTTTTGCTAATTTGTAAAGTTCTCTTAATCTGTTAAATTTCGGATCATCAAATGGTGAAGATGAGGAACTAAGTGAATGATAATCAGATTTCAAAATCCAACCCAATGATCCAGTTGAATTTGAATCAGAAGTTTTGGAACTAACACTGGTTGGCAGACTGGAAATTGAGTTCGAATTCGAGTTTGATTTTGTTGATGATGATGAGGATGATAATGATGATAAAAACTTATTTTGATTTGACAATTTTATTGAACTATTATTTCTACTATTATTACTTGACGTATTTGTTGATGAATCACTTGGTAATCGGAAATTATTCATTGCCAATACATTGATGGGATAAGAATCGCAAAGCACTGGTGATTTGAAAAAATCTTCCGTAAACTGTTTCAATTCTTCTTCATCATTTATAATCCCATTCAAATCTGGTGGGTAGAAAATATGCTGAAGAAAATCTCTATTATGTAAAGCATCAAATTTCATGGTATCGTATAATTCACTGATCTTTGATGGATCAACTTTCTCAAAAGTGGCAAATTCTTTGAATAACTTATCCCATCTTTCCTTGAATAAAAAAGCATCTTCATTACAACACCATTTTTTTTGCAAATCGTTCAAATTATCAATTTTCAAATGTTTAAAATTATAATTCAATACTTTTTGATGATAATTCATTAATTCCACCACTCTTTTTGTAACGTAATATGGATCAGGATACTTTGGTGGCCATGAAAATTGTTTTGGTGGTTTAATTCCTTGTCTCAACAATGGCTTGATTTTTTTTTTAACTTTATCCATCAAATCTTTGGCAGCATTGGAATCATCTAATAAATCTTTTCTAATTTTTAAAAAATTCTCGGGTAGTTCTTTTTCTTCAAGAAATGACAATAACCATAATTTTGCACTGGCAATGACTCTTCTTTCACTTGAGGTATAAACTTTGACATTTTTGATCGCTTCTTTATTTAATAATTGAACATCTTGTCTAATGGTTTCCCCCAAATCACAAGCTTGATATTTGGCAGAATGGGTTGGTTCACCACCCCATTTTAATATAAATTGAACCTTTTCAACTTCATTTTCTTTATTTAAAACTGGTTTTAATTGAATTTTTGTTCCAGGAAAATTCAATTTCTTGGTCAAGGTTGAACTTAAAATGTGCAACTTTTCTGGAACTTCACATTTTTGTTCTTCTGCTAATCTAATGGCTTGAAGAACAATTTCCAAATCGCTAACTTGACGAATAATAACTTCTTCTTTATGACCTTTTAACAAGGAAATGAAAATTGGTGAGGTAAAAGAGTATTTGAATTTTTGTTTAGGAGTTCGATCAGCATGGCGAATAACCGATACCAGGCCTTTGAAAACCCATTTTGATGAAGTTGATGAGGAAGATGATGAAATTTTTGATATAATTGGTTCAGTTTCTTCTTGAATGGTTGAGGGTAATGGGGTTTTACTAAGAGTTTTTATAGGAAAATTTTGTTTTGATTCAATAAAATTTTCAACACTGTTTTCATTTTGAAGATTTTTGTGATTATTTTTTTTAAAATTTTGGGAAATTTGATACTGGGAACTATATTTTTTGAAAATATTCCTTAAAATTTCTGCACAAGTATTATAATAATCAATACTATCTTTAACAAAAGAAAATCCATTAACGTCAATAACATAACTTTTATTATGAGCTCTTAATATATCAAATCCACAAATTGTTTGATCAAAAGTTGTGGAAACTTTTTTGGCAATTTCTTTTTCTTCATCTGATAAAGTTGTAACATAACGTAATTCTTTACCTCTGGTATTTCTTCTAACGATTCCATCAACTACTGGAGATTTTCTGGTTTCTGCATGGCAAAATTCAGTCCCCACAGTGTATGCTTTGACATCTTCTAGATTATCAGTATCCATGAATTTTTCATAGATAAATGACCCATTAGTTCTAACCATGTTTAAATTAGCATCAAATTCTGAAGACTTATTACCAACTTTTCTAAATAATCTTCTACCACCTCCCCCAGTGGATGTGGGATAATAAATATAAACATTATGATCCTCCCCATCAACCGGTTTTTCCACAAATGGCTTAGCCATGACTTTCCCATCAACCCATAAAGTATCATCATCTAACATTTTCCAATCCGGTTCTGGAATTGGATCTACATTAACACCCTTTTGGATTAATTTTTCTTTCAAATCATCTCTTATGAAATTTACTGGTCCACCATCTCTTGAAATTTCTAATCTAAATGGAGTGGGAATTCCCGCTGATTCAAGTAATCTCAAACATAATCTTCTATCCCATAATACTTTTTGCATAATTAAATCGTTAATTAAAAATGGTTTTCTAAGATTAGCATAATCAATTGCTTTATCCAAGGGGAAACCATTAGAAAAAAAACTAATTAAGAAGTCACAAACTGGCCAAGATTCAATAGATTCATCCAAAATACATTTCTCACCAAAGATAACGGTTTCAAATTCATTGTATTTGATTAAACGATTTAAAATTTCTCGACATGGTTTACTTAAAACTTTCGCATCCATGGCACAAATTCCAATTTTCCCATATAGTTTGGGAGTATTACTAGATGATTGATTATTGTCTTCGAGGAAATCTTGAGAATTTGTTTTGTTGATGGGGAAATTGTTAGTTTCTTTGAAACTTTTTTCCTCGTAATTATTAATAATTGATTGGTTTAAAGCTTGTAGATTTTGATTACTGGGATTTGAAAATAATGAAGGATGAAAGTTTTTGGAATTAATCATAGAGTTTGATTCAGAAGAAGAAGTTACAGGACTGAATTTTTCCAAATATGGAGCAATACTATCCATGGCAGCTTTTGTGTTAGGATCAACGTTGGAAGATGAGGAGCTAGGAGGGATTTCAAGGTCTGGAACGGTCCCAGTGGCTCCTGGAGGATTATCAGAAGATGTTCCAGTCATGGTTTTATGGGTTTCAAAAAGAAATTTTGGGAAAGTTGAAAGTTTTGTTGATAAAAATGAATTGAAATTCCAGTTGAAATTGTGATTTTTTGCAAAAAAAACTGTAAAAATTAGCGAAATTTGGAAATTTCTCACAAATGCATAGTAAAGAATCAAAAGGATGATTTTGATTAGTTTATTCAATGATTGATCAACATTTTGATAAATTTACCCAAAAATTAAGCCAATTTTGGGTAGTTATTGTATATATACATATATGTATTGTATTGGGACATTATCTATTGCTTTTGGACGTAAATTTTACAAAATCATCCAAATTTTCTGATTTTTTTTGCAAATTACTTGAGATTGTTCCTGTATTCTTAGGTTATCTGTAACAATTTAATGTAGTCAAAATTTCTGTTTAAAAATTTAGTATAATTGAATTATTCAATATCTGGACCCATGGCGTTGGTGTGTTTGAAAGAATTTTTCAATTTTTAAGTCAATTATTTAATACAATATTATTTTACAGTCTTTTACAATAATACACTAAATCAACCATGATCAGACTACTGAGACCGTTGCTATCACAATTCAAAGCTGTATACAGGCTTCCAACCAGATCTTTTTCCTCCAAAACCCTCGTTTATAATACCCAAAAACCGGAATTTGATGAACATATTGTTTCTAATCAACAAGAACTTGATCAACTTCGAAAAATTGAAGTCATTAAAGGGTTTTTCCAAGGCACGGGGCTTTTAATTTTATTGTTTGGAGGGTTTGCAATTTATAATGATTATGAAAGATATAAAACTCGATTCAAAAATTTAATCTATGGAGAAATTCAAATTAATGAAAATGAAAAAGAAGTCAAAAAACTTAATAATGAATATTTAATCTTTAGTAATGATTTTAAAGACTCAAAAACTTTACCAGGAGTATATCTTTGGGGTTCAAACGTTGATGGCTTAATTAATTCAAAAAGTGATGCAAAATTTTTCAAAATTCCTCAAAGATTGGAATTTTTCAATGGGTTGATATTAAAAGATTTGAAGATTAATAATAAAACTGAAGATGCAAAAGATAATTTGAATATTTATATTGATAAAGAAGTTAAGAAAGTTAATAATATTGCCTCATCCGGTTTTGCCATTGATGAAAATGGAGATTTAATTCAATGGGGTAAAGGATTTGATAATAATGATCCATCACCAAAATATACATTGAAAGGTCAAGGTTTAATTAAAGGAGAGTTCAGTAATAACTTGATTTACTTATTAAATAACAAAGATGAACTTATTTATTTACCAATTGAAAAAAGCTCACAAGAATCTTTCCACAAAAATGAAAAACATTTATTTGGATTTAAAAATAAAACAATTTATTATGATAAAGTTAATCAATCAACTTTAAATCATGAAAAAATTAAAGATTTCAAAACCGGTATCAATCATTTGATTGTGTTGACCGAAAAATTCAAAACTTATGTAACGGCAACTGGTTTAGATAATGAAAATAATAGTAATAATAATTTTGGACAATTTGGATTAATTGAATATTCAAATTTTGATAAAGTTCCAGAAATCAATAAACTTGAAGAGCTTTTTTTACTCAATAATGAAATTTTAATTGATGATAATGATAGCAAGTTCAAAAAAAAAAATAATAATAAAATTATTCCCAGAAAAATTGTTCAAATTGCTACCGGAAATTATCACACTTTGGCAAGGGATTCAATTGGCAATGTTTATGCATTTGGTAAAAACACTTTTGGACAACTTGGATTCCCCGTTAATTATAATACTGAAAAATATCCAATTCCCAAAAAAATTGATTATTTTATAAGTTATTTCAACAGATTGAATTATTATCCAATTGTAACGGATATTCAAGCGGGTGATAATAGTAGTTTTGTTACCATTACTACAAAAAACATTCAAGAAGTTTTTCAAAACAGTTTATTAAACACTAATAAAAAAGTTAATGGAGATCAATATTATTTTGGATTTGGTAATGGACTCTATGGACAATTAGGACTTGATTATTATATTCATGCCAACTCCACTCCTAAAAAACTTTCAGCTTTATTACATGGCTTGGAAGAATTTGATGAGAATTCAAATTCCTTGAAAAAGATCTTAGTTAATAATTGGTCAATTGGTAAAAATCATACATTTTTAACCCTTGAAAATGGGGATATTTTTGGGTTTGGTAGTAATAAATTCGGACAATTGGGTAATGGGAAGTTAATCAATACTGCCAGTCCCATAAATTTATTAAAAATTGTTGAAATTGATGATTGTTTGAAAAAACCAAAAAAAGATTTGAAAGTTAAAGAAAATGAAAAAGTTTTAAATTTGACAAAATTTGTCAATAATAAAAATAATCGATTAATTTTACTTAATGATGAAAAATTCGATTATGTTAACAAGTTTGGCAAAAAAATCAAAAATCTAAAATTAAATCAAAAAATCGTTGCTGGTAATGAAGTTTCTGCAATATATTACGAGAAATGTAAATAGTTTTTTATAATCATCATTTAACTGTTAGTAATATTAAAAATTGTAAATATCAGATTGTCAGTAATCAATTACAAATAACAAACTTAATTATTTAATACAATAGAGTAAGAATCATTGTCAAGCAATACACCCTGAATATTACATTTCATGAAAATACAATCACTTTAAAATCTATGTGAAGTTTCTAATACAGTTCTGGCCCATGGTCTGGTAATAAACGGACTCGGACACATATTACCCAAATAGGAAACAAAATTTGATAATTAGAGGAACCAATTTTTGGTTCCGAAAAAAAAGTAGAAAAAAAATTGAATCAAAGTGTCAGCAAGTAACGTGATTTGAACTACTCGAATTTGGCATTTTTCCATACATTTTTAACTTGATAGATTGATCAGTAAATGAAACAACAATAGAAACGTTAACGTATACAATTGCATTAATTAAGAAAAAACAATAGGGAAGTTTGTTCGTAATCAAGTAACAGTTTCTAAATATTCATTTAAAACTGTTATTTGAGCATTTCTTTATAATTTTATAACGAATCCTTTTGATAATACTCTTCAATAAATAATGACTGTTGCTATATTTTGTAAATTCAACAACTTTTCTCATAGTATTAGTATAACGTGTAGTCTCTCATTTGAAATTCCCAGGATTAACTAATTTACTAAATTGCTAAAAATAAAAAAAAAAAAAAAAAAACAGTATTGTTCTAAACAACTTAAATAAATTGATTATCAGAACTTGCAACTCAATTGGGCATTACTGTTTACTTACTTAAGTAAGTTGGTAAACAGTCTAACTGAGTGAACAGAACTTAAGTAAATAAACAGTATTGCCCTTCAAACATTATAATAGTTTCTAATGTCACAGTCTCCTAATTGTTAATGTTATTTGACAAATACTAACTTATATAATAAACCCTAAAATCATGTATTTTTATATATAATTGATCCAGTATTAACAAAAATCAATGATTATTCCTTACTAAAAACTTCAACTTCTATAAAATTAAACAATACATAAAAAATAAAATTGCATCAATTGATAAATTTTCAATGATCATTAAAATGCAGGGAACACTCAACATTGCAGCTTAGGTATTGACCAATCAGACTAATGTTGTTAAAAACATATATATATCCCTGGCTTTTGCCCTTGGTTATTCAAACTTAAATCAAATCAATATCAAAAAAAATGCAATTTTTTATTCTTTTTCTTCAAATCATTTCATTGGGGTTTGCTGCCACCATTAAAAATTTTGATCCCAATAATTCCCCCAAAGATCTTCCAACAGAGGTTATTCCAACGGGGGCCACGGTTCAATATTATGAATTCAATTCTACCGCAGAAACCAGAAACATCGATGGGTTTTATCGTCAAGTTTACCTTTTGAATGATCAAACTCCTGGTCCTTTAATTTCTGGTACTCAAGGCGATTGGGTAGTAGTTAAACTTAATAATTATTTACCAGTTCCAATGACTCTTCATTTCCATGGAATTATTCAAAAAACCACTGCTTGGTCTGATGGTAGTGCTGGTATTACTCAATATCCTGTACTTAGTGGAGATTCTTTCACTTATGTTTTCCAGTTAATTGATCATGGATTTTTTTGGTATCATTCTCATTATAGAGGTTATTCAAATGATGGGATCATTGGTCCAATTTGGTCTAAGCCAAATGATAATGTTACTAGACCATATGAAGAAATCACTAATAATACTGATGATATTAAATCAATAATGAATCAAGAAACTCAACCTCAAATGTTATTATTTACTGATCTTTTCAAAGAACCATATGATTTAGTTAGTACAAAGATGTTTGATTTTGGGATGGATCCAACTTGTATTAGATCTATCTTAATCAATGGTAAAGGTAGATATGTTTGTATGGATAATCAAACCAAATATAATGAAGCTACAAATAAAATGAAAGCCCTCGCAGCAGGGTTATCAAAGACCTCAACCGATGGATTCACAATTGATGAATATGGTTGTCAAGATTTACAAGCTTTGAATGGATTTACTTCAATTGATTATGATAAATCATTATTGGAATTCCCTGGCTATAATTATGGTTCTTGTAAAAATTCCACCACTGAGAGATCAATTTTCAATATTAATGAAACTTGGACAATGTTTAACGTTTTGAATATGGGAGGGGAGTTCAGTAAATTATTAAGTATTGATGATCATAATGTCACCATTGTTGCAGTTGATGGAACATTTGTTAATCCAATAAGTGCTAATCAAATTTATTTACCTATTGGTCAAAGAGTTACCATTCTTGTGAAAACTGATGTTAAAGAACATTCAAACGTTGAACAACCATTTGCAATTAGAATTGCGGTTGGTGATATGCCACAAATTCTTCAAGGAATTGCCTACTTAGCTTATCCACAAGCTGATAATTCAACTAACATTCAAAATATTTCTGATCCAAATAATGGAATTAGATATCAAGATAATGCTGGTAATTTAATTGATTCTGCCATTTACGCAGATCCTGGTAAACAAACTCCATATGTCCTGAACCCCCCACCAGAAGGAAAAGCAAATAAAACCCTTTACCTTTATTTGAATAGACTCGGTCAAACTTCTTTTGCCATTTATAATGATATGCCCATGGCAGGAGGAATGGAATTAGATAAACCAATTCTTTATAGTATTACTGAAGATTCTCCACTGGTTAGATTATCTACTAACTATTCAGAAACCATTGATCCAACCATCATTGATATTGGAATTGAATTAGGAGATGTTGTGGATATTATATTTCAAAATTCAGCCGCTGCTGACCATCCAATGCATTTACACGGTCATACCTTCTGGCATATTGCTGGTAATGAATCAGCTGTAACTTTCAATTATTCATCAACTGAAGAAGCTTTGAATGCTGGTTATGATGGATTCAATTTTGAGGATCCTCCATATGTTGATAATATTGCCTTAAAAGCTGGGGGTTGGGGAATCATTAGATTTGTTGCTGATAATCCAGGTATTTGGATGATTCATTGTCATATTCAAACCCATTTAAGTGCTGGAATGGCCGCTGCTTTAATTGAAGCTAAAAAAGATATCACAAGTGTTCCAAATAGTATGTTGATTAAAGGTCATGCTGATTATAATAGTAAAATTCATAATGCTCCAAGTGAATTACAAGTTTCTATTTCATAAATTTTTAATACCCGTTAGTATAATATATTCTTTACAATAAAAGTTGTTCTTTGTATACTTATCAGTAATTATGTAATGTATTCTTTAACTAGTTTGCAACATTTAAATGCATTCATTTATTTAGTTAATTATGATAAAACTTCTATTTCCTGTCATCACACTAGTCTAAGATTGAATCAGTTATCTTTATCAACTGATATTTGTTTTGTTTTTTACCAACAATGAACTTTATCTTAGTTGAATTTAAAGTGACACTTATATAACAATTCAATTTTCTGTTCAAAAATTAACTAATTTAAAACTATCAGTCAATAATATATATTAAGTACCATCATCTCATACAAATAAATTATTTCAAGTTGAAAATTGAAAGATTCATATGAGGGTTCATTGAGCATTAGAGTCTCTCAATCAGATCAAAAAAACACTCTTTTTTGTTGATTTTCTTTTGAAAAATCTTCTTCGAGGAAACTTTCAATAAATCAAAACATACTAAATAATCTTTCCATAATACTCCTCTAAATCAATATTTAATATCCTTAATTTACAATATAAAAGGGTCAATTGCCCTGGGAAAAGGGGACACAAAATAAGCAAACGTCAAAAAAAAAAAAAAAAAATTCCCCAATCAAAATAAAATATTCTTTTGCTTTTACTGATAATATTCAAATTTAACAACAATAAAATGGCCCCCGCTTCTACTTCCACCACCAAGATTAAACGGAGGAAGACTTTCACTGGATGTTGGACTTGTCGAACTAGAAAAGTCAAATGTGATACTACAAAACCTATTTGTATTCGATGTCAAAAAGCTTCCATACCATGTGAAGGTTACGATATCAAACTACGGTGGTCATCCCCATTAAAATTTAAACTGGATGGTACAGTTATTGAATCTTCAAACTCTTATTTCACAGGAACCGATGAATCCGATGGAGTTAAACCGTTGGGTAATGGCTATTTTCAAAGAAGAAATATCAAATTTGTTAAATATCCAATTAAAAAAGCTTACAAAACTTATGAAGATATGGATAAACATTTGGCGTATTTACATTCTCCTCAAAATCTAACAAAAGAAGAAACCAGACAAGCCGGTCCATTCGCAGTATTCATTGGTTCTGATGATAATGTTATTAATTATCGGAAAAGAAGAATTGTTCTTGAAAATTATGATAATCTCGAAAATAATATTGGTGAAGGAATTAATAATAATCAGAACAATATCAATAACAACAACAACAATAATAATAATATTAGTAATAATATTAATAATAATAATAATAAAAGTAATAGTAATAGTAATAGTAATAGTAATAATAATAATAATAATAATAATAATAATAATAATAATAATACTAACAATAATAACAATAATAATAGTAATAATATTAATAATAATGATAATTTGGGTAGACATAATGGATATCCTCATAATACTAATTATACATTATTCACTAATCAACATTATAATCAACGAACATTGTTTTCCAATCGTCACAATAATTCTGAACCAATTTTACCAGAAAATATGCCTGTTTTATCAAGTAGTTATGGTCGTTCATTACCTTCTTCATCTCTGTCTACCGAATTAAATAACTATTCAAACATTCATCCAGGTTTAGTGGAACATTCAAAACAACAAAATTTGTATCATCATATAAATGAACCAAGTTTTGGTAATTATATTGGTAATGATTATTACAATCTAAATAATAGTAATGGTAATGGCAACACTGTTAATAATAGTGGTAATACTGTCAATGCTCATCAAAATAATGGCTTAAGTTCGAATTTGATAAATAACCATAATAATAATAATAATACTGATCAAAACAGTCACAACAACATCAACAATAACAACAACATCAACAACATTAATAACATTAATAATAACAATAATAACAATAACAGTAATAACCATATCGTTAAAATCAAATACAATAATAATAATAATAATAATAATAATAATAATAATAATAATAATAATAGTAATAATGGTAATAATAACAATAACGTTACTTTGGGATCTAATGTTAATATTAACAATTCAAATTCAAATAACAATCCCAAGTTAATAACCGCCACTGTTCCATCTAAAAGAAGAAGTGAAAGTATTACTAGTTTTGATGATGATCATACTAAAAGAAAAGTTCGACAGTCAGTTAAAAGCTTGAATGCGATTACAGAAATTTATGAATCTGGTTATAATGAAGATTATGATTCAAAAGTTCCAAGATTTATTAGAATTCTTGAATTCCATGATGAACAAGTTAAATTTGTACCAAAAGAAAAATTTTCAGTTTCAACAGAAGTTTTTTCTCCATTACCAATTACTAGATTTTTATTAACTCATTACACGGAAACAATTTCTGATTTAATGACAGTTTTATATTTAAAAGATAATCCATGGAGAAACTATTATTTTCCAAGAGCTTTAAAAGCAATTAGCTATACTTGTGCAGTTGGACGTAGTGAAACTACTTATCATTGTACATTAAATGCAATTATTGCTGCTTCAGCTTATCATTTTCGAAAAAATTATCCAATCAATACTGAAGGTTATAAATATTATGATATGATTGGTAGTAGTGCAAGAAGTATTGCTGAAAAATTTGCTAACGAAAGTATCGGCGGAGATCTTTATAAACAAAAATACAAAGATGTTTTGGTTAGTTTTTTAGCAATGAGTTCAATTGATATGGCAAGTGGTACAATGAAATCATGTAAAAAATATTTGGATCTTTGTGATGAATTTATTCAAAGTAGATTAAATGAAAGTGGAGCAGCAGTTTCATCGAAGGTTAAAATTTTACATTCAATTTATTCATTTTATGATAATATTCAATCATCAACAAATATTTTTAAAATTAAAAAACCAGAATTTGATTTGGAAAATGCGGTTAAAGTGAATTCAGTCGATGAAGATGGACTTGAATTTAGAGTTGATTTAAATGATGAAACTAAAAAAAATATAAATTATTATAATAAAAATTTATTTAGTGATAAAGATTTTAAAAATTTAAAAGATGATGATTTAAAATTATCAATTCAATTTGAAGAAAAGGTTACAAAAACTGGTAAAATTTCCATTGAATCTATTGTTAATCCTGCATCACCAATCCCACCAATGTCACCAAAATTTATTGAAGAAGCAAATAAGAATTTTGTTAATAGTCCGAAAAATTCGAACTATAATTCTGATGATGAAGATGATAAATTACTTCATCATAAGAAAAAGAAAAAAAATGAGTTAACTAATGGTTTTACAGAAACTTTATTTGGTTTGCCAAATTCAATCATTGGGTTATTTCAAATGGTGGTTAAATTATATGAAATGAAAGTTTCAATCATTAATACTTATAATGAAGTTCAACCAAACTCAAAAGATGCGAAAGAAAAAATCACGGAATTTAAGAATGAAGCCAATAATTTCGAACAACGGTTGAAAAATTGGACCCTTGAATGGCCATTATGGAAACCAGCTAATAATCCAAATGATAAAAAAATATTTCTTGGTCATAGTCATCAAGTAACTTATCATCATTTGATGGCATTTAAAGATGCCATAACAATATATTATTATCGAATTATTCGTCATCAACCATATTCTTATATTAAAAGAAATATTAGAAGTTGTATTGACCATTATTATAAAATTGGGGAAATAATTGATAATAAACAAGCAATGATAAATCCAATTTTTTGGCCAATTTTCATTGCTGGTTGTGAAGCAGAAGAAAAAGAACTAAGATTGAAATATCTAAATTGGGGGAAAAGATTAAATAAAATGTGTTTTAGTGATCATGGGTTGAGTCTTTTGATTATGCAAAAGGTATGGAAATTAAAAGATTTGTCAGGAAACAATTTTATAACTTGGATCCATATTTTGAGAGATTATGAAGTGGATTTAATGTTATGTTAGTTTATTATGTGTTTATGTTTTGTTTGTTGTTTTTATGTTGATTGTAAGTTTTTAAGTATAATGAAGAAGTATAATGTCACTTTCAGAATGATTCAACAGTTTTGATAGAAAATTGCTAATTACAGTCTTAAGTCTAAGTACAAAACTTATTATTTCTGATATCATACAACTGACTTATTACTATTATTAAATACAAATTCTCGATAATCTAAATGAGGATTTTGACTAATGAATAAATCATCATCGAAAATTGCTAGTTTCATATACGCAAAAACATCCGTTCCCAAGACAAATTTATCGTTTTCTTTAACGTTCAAATAGCATTTATCATTTTCATGGTACATTAGATTTCTTAATGGGATCATAAGCTTTTTTCTCGGGGAAATTTTTATTTTAAAGTATTCGTTAGTTTGGCAATTTGTGGTGTTAAATATTTGCAAAAAACTTATATAAATTTCAGGTGGTAATTGTAATGCTGATGAACTGAAGTCTAATTTCACCAGTTTTTCACCATTTATTAATGATTCATTTTTTGCTATGAAATCTTGAATTTTAATGAACAATCCATTTGATGTTGATTTTGAATAAAGCCCATTCTCACCTTTTGGCAACTTTTTTAATTTTGTGAACTTACTGTTTTTTTCAAAATAATCTTTGATGTAATCACTAATAATCAATTGCCCAGAATTTTTCTTACTGGTTAAATAAGTTGAATCAGTTTTAATACTGGTACCTAAATATTTGTCTATGAGTATCACAATCAAACAATGTGAATCCGTGATTGACTCCCAGGATTCTTGATAAGTTAATGATTTGTATGGTGATCCTAATCCAATGATTGAGGGGATGTTAAATTCCATCCCAATTTGTTCTAAAGTATTTTTACTAAATGTATCATCATTGAGTTTTTTAATATTTTTTCTGAGTTCAGTATTTTTGATATTTGGTAAATTATAAATAAATGACTAATTTTTAAATGTCAGATTACTTCCAAAAAATCTCAAATCTGTGTTTTTATTAATCAAACAACAATTGTTTGGATTTTCCATGCAATCTTTTGTTGATTGTTTCATTACCTCATTAATTTCCTGATTTATTAACGAAGTACTCGCAAGATTATTAACTCTTGGTAATAACAAACTTTTGGAGTTATTGTTGGTTAAATTTGCCATTGAAATAACGGTTGTTACATAATAGAAACTAATTCCTGCTTTGATTAGATTATCATTGTTTAAAGTAACTAGTCCATAAAACAAGGAGTTCGGATCATTGGCATTATTAATCATTAAGGAAATCACCAATCCATCATGATCAATCATTAAGTTTTCGTTACTGTTCAAATAATTTATAACATCATGATTATTAATTTGTTCAAACTGTTTGTATTAAAAGTTTCTTGATTTTGTCTCAACTGTAAAACTGAAGATTTTACCAATCAAACAGGCAGCTAGTAAAAACCTCAAAAACAATTTGACTTATGTAAGTTGAAAATCCATAAGAATTGGGAAATTATGGATTTTTATATTTTTCCAAACGGAAGGCGATTTCCATGTTGATGCCATTCCTATGCATGCTTGAAAATGGCTAATGAATGGCATTAACAACAGTTTTATCAGTTGGTAATTCAGAATTGTATATAGTTGGAAAGAGCGAGATTTTACTTAAGATAATAATGACAATGACAAATTACTTTTATCAATGAAATTTATGGAAATGGTTTCATGGTTTTTGCTGATAAATTATCAACTCCAAGCACAGTAAATCATAACTACCAAGTAAAATCTTTCCATCAATAGTATAATTATGGCTCAAATACTTAACAGAAGCAATTTCACATTATTTATGGAGAACAGAAGAATTATTTTAGCATAGTTCAGTTACAGTGGCCGAGTGGTTAAGGCGATGCCCTGCTAAGGATTTCAGATTCAAGTTAGGCATTGGGTTTTACCTTCGCAGGTTCGAATCCTGTCTGTAACGTCATTTTTTTTTACAAATTTATATATCACATTTTTTTGTTGTTAATGATCCTATTCAAGTAGAAGCTTATTTAATCATATAGTCATTCAAGTCATACTAAAGACCAGAATGAGTTTTGTAATAGCCTTAGTGTTCATTCATCGTGAAAATCGGATATGCTCTGACACATTGTGCACTGCGTTATACTCAAAATAAGAAACCATGAACCCCATTTTTTAATAGTATCCTAAAAATTTCTACCTTGCTATGCCAGATAAAAATAAAGTTATAAATATACAACTACAGCTACAACACTTTATCAAAGAAACGTTTTGAATAAGGAAAGTTCCTCTTAAAAAGTAATCTTGAAAATCCCATCGCAAAAAATAAACAAATAAAAACAAGAATTATTAACTCATCAATCAAACCAATGGGAGTTCCCAAACTATGGGATCTTGTATCTCCTGGATTTGATCAACGAGTGCCCTTTGAAGTCTTTGTGACGGATTTCTTAAAACAAAATAAAAGACCAGTGAAAATTGCGGTTGATGGGTATGGTTGGATAATGGAAGTTACCCAAAATATGAATTTGAATGATTTGACCTGTCTTGAAACTTTTGTCAAAATCTTCATGGGAAGAATTGGGTATTTGTTAAAACTTTATGTTTCATTCGTGATGGTTTTTGATGGGAAATTCAAACATTTATATAAAAAAAAATTTGATAATACCAATAATTATTTGGAAGATTATCTAAAAATTATAAAAAACTTACATGATAATCCAATAATGAATCTTGAAGAGAATTATAATTCAAACTCTAATTTTTTGAAAATCATCAAAGAAATTAAATCACAATTGAATTTATATAATATTAACTATATCGATGCTCCAGGTGATGGAGAAGCAGAATGTTCATATTTGCAATCAATTGAAGTGGTAGATTATGTTATGAGTAATGATATTGATTGTTTAATATTTGGAGCTACAAAAGTTTTAAGAAATTTTTCAAAATTCATTGAAGATAAACCAAATAGTAGTAATGGAAATTATCATGATGAAGAAAATACAAAATACGTTACTCCAGTGAACATCAATAAAGTTGAATTGAAAACTGGATTAGATCAAAAAAGATTAGCAATGATTGGAATTTTAATAAAATCTGACTATACCACTGGAATCAAAAATTTTGGAATTGAAAGAGCCAAAAAAATTGCCTTGATTGGTACAGATTTTGATGACAATGTTAATTTACCAGATTTTACAAAAAACTTATTCGAAATTTATGATATTAATAGAAATCCTGGTTTTTTTGATAATCCTAAAAGAAATCAATTGTTAACTGAATTCAAAGAGAATTTTCAAAAAGAATTAACTGATAATAGTAAAGAAATTTTTGGTAGAAACTTATCAAAAAGTTTAATCATTGAAGAAATTAAAGATGAAGAAATTCTAAAAATAATGTATCCAATAAGAAATGTATTT